>JAIPRL010004692.1:0-36288 GCA_025469235.1 Pemphigus obesinymphae | reverse complement strand
TGAAATATATTTTATTTATATATTATTATTATTATTATTATTATTATGAAAAATATAGAATTGTAATAGTTGACAAAATTTTTTATTATAAAATAATAATAATATTTTTAAAAGTATCTTGTATCTTTGATACGTATCTTGTATCTTGTATCTTTTCTATAAATGAAATGTATCATGTATCTTGTATCAAGATACCCAAAATGAATGTATCATGTATCATGTATCAAGATACTTTTTTTTTAGTACCTTGCCCAACCCCGCCTAGGTCTATATAATATATTTGCCTGTACAAATGTATATATTGTATATTATATTATAAAATATGTACCTATAATTTTTTTAAAAACTAAAAAAATGTTGCATTAAAAATATTAGGATATTCATGATTTATTAGGAAATAGGAATACTAATGATTATTAAATAAGACGGTTTGATATATTTTTATCATGATATACTCTTCATAATAATAATAATCATCATAATATTATACATGGGTACCTATGTATAATAGGTAGGGGTAACCCCTACCCGTATCACCTTTTATTGTTGTGTAATCACGAAATTTCCACCTAAAAGACCAATAAGCGTCACAAAATTGTGGAACTATGGAAAGTCGGATTTACAATCTGCAAACAGATTTGAATGTGTCGGCCCGTCTTCTGGGGATCGATTGAGACATTTTTCTTTATTATTACCGATTAAAATATAATCAATGTTTAAAATTTTTGATTTTTAATGATAAATAACTACACGACTAAAAAATAAAATAAAAATAAACGCCTCGATCGATCCCTAGAAGACAAACTGATGAATTCAAAACAGTTTTCAGAATTGAAATCCGACCTTTCAAAGTCCCAGCACAGTTTTGTCACGCTTTTAGGTCGATTTTTCGTTGGTGTTGCGGCCTCTTAACGAAAAATATTTTTGAATAATTTCTTTTTAATAGCACCCCGGTATTCTTAATGAACAATTTATAACAATTAGTTTCTAAAAAAATAACGAAAAATTTTATTTTGATAAAATAGCATGAGCCGCCACTGGTTTTGCCTAAATGAGGGTGACCATTCACCAATAAACGTATTCATATATTATTATTATATGAAGGCATCGATTAATAAAGAATTGGCAATTTACTTCATGGGGAAAAAATAAATAATTGTATTTCAACTTTCAGATTCAAGTATAGAAGAAAGATGAAAAAAAATGTATTCATAATAAAACAAAGTACCTAAGTACCTACCCATGTCCTATATATGGTGACCAGACGTACTTTTTTTGCAAGACAGTAGGTACCTACTCTTTTTTGTTGCATATTCCTAGTGTCCTTAACAACAGAGTTAAGTAGGTACATGAAATTGTACTCTTGTTTTTAATATATCACCATTTACTATAAATATTTAATTATTTATATTTATAATGGATCGACACAATACATATTAATATAAAATAATGTTTTTAACCAGTTTGGTATAAACTATGATATAATACAAATTATATATTATACTCAGTATTTCCACCTTTAAAAATGAATTTATTTTCAGTGTATTCAGTTTCAAAGTATTTTAATCATAAAAGCACATCCCTATAATAGGTTGACCTTGTAATGAAGTTATAATTTCAAATATTCAGTTTTTTTCTAATACCTATATAAAAATAGAAATAATAGAGTAATAAGGTAAAAAAAAACTTATATAATATTGATAGAGATAGGCTATTGGAAACTTGTGTGACATAGTTTAGGTACACATTGACCAATTCCTGTAAAGAGCTTTTTTTTTATGATAAAGGAGAATAAATTTTAAAAAATTTTTATATCTGGTCTCTATACTTATAGGTGTACAATATAATATAAAAAATACAAAATAATTAAATAGGTACCTAGGTATATATTTACATTATTTATACATTTTGAAATAATATAAATTTAGAAACTCGGGCCTCCAGGAAGATTATATTTAATACTACAGTTCTATTTAATTATAATCCCATCACTTTATGTTTTCTGCAGGCTTTACTTAAATACTTAGTTATGAAGCTGAATAGATCCACTTTTTATGAATATATTAGTACATACAAATGCCGTGCATGAATTCACCATTTTAATTTTTCTAAAAAATATATTATTATTTAAAAAAAAAAACTGTATAGACTTTTCTATGCTACGCGTGTATAAACAACTTGTTTTTGCCTCTCGATAGTGGGGGTAACACTAAACACGTCAGACCATTTTTCATAATTTAGTCCGCGCTCCAGTAGTTGTTATCTATCTCAGTGGGTATATGTTATTATATTTTACATAGGTACCTGAGAGACCGTGTATGGCCGTAGCAACTGAATATTGCGCCCAGTGCAAATCTTCAAAATGTGTCTTTTTTAGTTTAAACACAAAACTGAAAGTTTTTATTACCTAGTGTTCCTACATTACAATTTTAAATACGCTATACTGATATCTTCAATCAATATTTCTATTCTCTAATTACAAAAAAATCATCACTACTAGTTAGGTGATTTAGTAAAGTAATTGTAATTTAAAAAATTCCTTGTCTAATTATTATTATATTATAATATAATATAATCGAATGAAAAAAAAATCTTTTTTTTTTTAATGAATAACAAGTAGAAATATACTTCAAAATTATATGACCTTCTTAAAATATCTTCTTAATCAAATTTGCTACCGGAAAATTAATTTACATCTACCAATTAAATCAAGTGTTTTGGTTAAAAAGTTGTTCATAATAAATTAAATAATAATAAAAATAAATATTATTGTGAAAAACTAGCTTCGTCGTTCTGTTCAAAATCTAAAAAACCAAATGTAACATAACTTTAAATTTAATCTTATTAGTTATTATAAGAAAAAAATATAAGTAAATTATTAAACCACATACAATAATACATACACATACAAAATATTCAATCAACTTCGGGTTTATTTTAATAACGTTCTACAGATATTCTATTGTTCAAAAATTTAGAACATTCTGAATATTTCCCTTCAATCCATGATCTTCAAAAATTGAAAATAGACTTTTTAAGTTTTCAAATAAATCTGAGAATAATATGAGTTCTAGGTTTGGCAATATACAATCATACTCCAGTAGCATTATTATTCTTTGGTGATCTTCAGTCTTCACTGCCAAATAGGCAGGTATCAACAACCAGTCACAATCAATATAAATGTCTACATCAATGTATCTATTTATATATGTTAGATAATAATTATTTCGATCAAGTGATTGGCCACATATATTTTTTTGTTTTAACTAAACACCTTTGGCCCACTAATCCAGATATGATCGCAAATGGTCGATGTGCAATATATAATTGCATTTCGATATGTCAAATTATCACACTTAATAAGATATAAAATGCAATAATAATAATATTGCATAGACTTTTTTCCAAATTAACCAAAAATATATTTGTTATTCTCATAAATACTATATAGTTAATTTATATTACAAAAAAATAATACATATACAATATAAAAGATATGTGTCAACCAAAGACAAAATAATCATCTTTCTTGTAACCTCGTTCAATGATTAACCTATTGAAAAAAAATACATATTAATATACCTAAGTATAATATTTATAATTTAGTGTGTATTTACTTTTCACATAATTTATTGAAACCTGGAGGACCACATATGCATATCGCGTATTCATTCTTTGAATCTGCATTTATTGTAGGAACACATTTAGTGATTATATTTTCATCAATATGGCCATTTTTATTACCCTCATTATTTTCATCTGATAAAATATAATGTAAAGTCAGTCTGGAGAAAAACAAAGATTAATTAATTACAATATAATTATAAAACATAACAGAATAACAAGATAATAATCTTACCTCGATAAGTAAGTGGCACTTATTTCGTCTAAATATTTTTTCCAAATTATACTATTTTCATCTTTATTATAAAACAATAATGTGATATTGTACCTGTAATAATATTATGAAATGAAATGGTAAAAACTTAAATGGTAATTACCAATAAGTACATTATTGAATTACTTTTTAATGGATGAATGCAACGCATTCCACACAATTGGTATCATTGGTGTAATTCCAGTACCAGCAGCCAATAAAATAAGGTTAGATTTTGATGTCCAACATTCAAAGCTGCCTTGTGGACGACTTACTTCAATTGAATCTCCCTGATGTAAAGAATAAAGATGTCGACTTAATTTTCCATTGGGATAACTTTTTACTAATAAACACAAAGTATCCTCGGAAATGTGTCCATACTCGGAAGTTTCAACTAAAGATTTTACTGGAGTATATGGACGTGACACATCATGACCTAAAATATAAAAAATTGTAATAAGTACTATAAAATATGTCATAAAATCTATTTCGTTCTTATAAAACAATATGTATACCATTCACATTGGCTTTAACATAAATATGTCGTCCGGGATAAATATGATTGTAAAAATTCTGTTCATATTTAAATAATAAAAATTTAACATTATGAGTGACATTATATGATTCAAGTAACTCGCATTTCCAATAATCAATTTGAATGTTTCTAGTTGATGATAAAGTTCCAAATGTCGGCCAAAGTCCAAGGACTTTTTTCATCAATTTAACTTGAACTTTCCCAATGTCTGCTACAATTTTTACAACACAAGGCCAGTTAACATTTTTATGTAGAGTGATGTATCTTGTTTTTCCATTCAATACAAACAAAAATTCATTGGGTCGTTTTAAAGTAATAGACACCTGAAATAAAATATAAAAATAGATATTAGCTATAAAAATATATTTTTAAATAATATTAATACATTTTTAATATTTTCAACATTTTATATTTTTATTATCTCAATAATAAAGCACCAAAATGAGTATTAAGAAATGAAAAATAAAATAAAATGTCATCCCGATACAGACGATGGAAGTTGGTCCATCAGTCCTTGGACAGAATAGTGTATATACTATATACAGTATGTCCTGTTTTGAATTCACCACTTAATATCTCGGTCGGATGACTTTGAATATAAATGCTGTATTTTGGCCTATTTTTAACTCTTGTTGTGTACATGCACAGTACAACTTGCTTTAATTTATTTTTATTTGCCATATTTATGACACTCAATAAACCGAATTTTTTTAAACATTTTTATCTGATAAAACTCTTTTTAAATCCAAAATTTACCAAGTTACAGTTACTTCAAATTTAGAAAAATGAATATTTTTAGATTAATTAAAAAGTTCATGTTAATTAATTAATTTATATATTTAAATAATTTTTTTTGTAATAAAAAGAGATATAATTCACAGATAACGAAAATCAAAAACTACCACTTTTTAACATTGCTTTGTAATTGAGTTAAGTGGAAGTGCAGCAGAACTATCTCAACTTTTTTAATATATTTTCCAATAAAAAAAAAAAGTTAAATAATTAACTAAAAAGAAAATGTGCTTTCAAATACGATATTAAGAGTTGAAAGACCGAATGAATAATTAAATATTGTAAACCAACATATTATAGTACTTGTGAATTTGACTGGTATTGATAATCTTAATGATATTGTAGAATGTCAATTATTTGATAAGATTCGTATTTAGATTAAGATAACAAATAATCTAATGTAATTTTAACATTAGACACAATGGAAAGAATTGTATAAGATAATGTTTAAATAAAGTTAGAATAATATGTTTAAAACTTACAAGCTAATGTTTAATTTTATTAATATTGTACTGTTGATATTTTTATTCTTACCTACCAATCCCAAAAAACATTATTTTATTTTTATAAAAATTTAATTATTTCTCAATTACTCGTAATCCTAAGTTTTTCTGGCAATATGTTAATAGCAAGCCCTCTACTCGCTCACTTCCAAATTCTGTGTATTACAATAATAACAATATTTCCGATGGTGATGATATTGCAAACTGTTTTGCCCAATACTTTTCTAGTGTTTTAAATAACTCGTCAACTTTGCAATCTATTTCTGATGCTTGTAATACCAGTCTTCCTTCAGTTGATTTTAACTCTTGTACGCTAACTCTCAGCGATGTCTATAATGAACTTAATGATATATCTTATAAAACTTGTCCTGGTCCTGAGTAAATCTTTAATATATTCTTTATGCAATGTAAATTTTTGTTATCAACTCCCTTACTAGTGCTATTCAATCGTTCTCTTGCTATAGGTGTCTTTTCAGATAAATGGAAAATTTCATATATTACCCATGTTTATAAAAATAGAGATATTAACCAAGTAATAAACTACCGCCCTATTTCTATAATATCCATTATTCCAAAAATATTTGAAAGTATTGTTTATAAGAAAATGTCTCCACTCTTTAAAAATGTTATAGAAGAACAACATGGTTTTATTTCCGGCACATCTACTACAACCAATCTTCTGATTTTGCAGCAACATATTTTAAGTACATTTAATCTAAATTGTCAATTGGACGTGATTTACACTGATTTCGCCAAAGCCTTTGACAAGATCGATCATAATATACTTATATATAATATATAAATTTGTATCAATCAGGTCTCCATAATCCTTTCTTTTCTTGGTTAATCTCCTTTTTATCTGGTCGGAAACAGTAAGTCAAATTTAAAAACTATAACTCGTGCATGTACAATGTTACTTCTGGTGTTCCTCAGGGATCCCATTTGGCTCCACTTCTTTTTAATATTTATATTAATGACATTAGTGTTATTAATTCAAATATACTGCTTTTTGCTGATGATGCCAAACTTTTTCGTATTATAAGGACCCCACTTGACACTAAACAGCTTCAGCATGATCTCGATAGCATTAATAATTGGCGTGATACTAACAAATTGAACTTGAACGTTCTAAAATGCAAAGTTATTACATTTTCTAAGAAACGTTCACCATTATTAAACAAATATTTTTTAAATGGCATTGAATTAGATTGAGTAAGTCACGTGAAATATTTATCTTGATTCTACGCTTTCGTTCAATGATCATTATATATATATTCAAAATAGAGTGTCTTCATTGTTAGGTTTCATAGCTCAGAGCTGCAACAGTTTTGTTAATCTACTTGCCCTTAAATCAATCTACTGTGCCTTTATTCGATCAGTTTTAGATTACAATTCAATAATTTGGTCTCCTTACACTTCCGGTCCAATTCAGGCTCTTGAGGCAATTCAAAACCGCTTCTTAAGACTTGTAAGCTTTAAATGTAGTATACAACGTCTGCCTCACTCATCCTATAAGCCATTATTACTATGTTTGAAAACTGACACTGTACAAGTTAGAAGGATAAACCAGGATATATGTTTTATATATAAATTATTAAATGGCCATATTTATTGTCCAGATCTATTATCCAAATAATCTTTTTCAGTTCCTTGTCATATGACAAGGCAGGCCAACACTTTTTATGTGCCATTTCAGCGTTCATTATATGGTAAAAACTCTCCTCTAATTAGAACCATGCAACATGTTAATAACTTTAATATTGATATCTTTATTTGTAACTCTATTGAATCTTTTATTCTATACCTTAGTAATTTAATCACTTAAATCTATATTACACCTCTTGTAGCATCATTTACTATATATTTGCATTTTAACTTTATATTATTTAAATGTAACATTATTGTAACTTTTATTTTATATTTAATAATTTAATCACCATATTTATTGTACCTCTCGCAACATTATATATTTTATATTTTCATTATGTTTCTACACAAAATTGTAATTGAGCTTGCCCGTTTGATTTAATAAATAAATAAATAAATAAATTGGTAGCTATTTACTTAAAATTGATTGTCCTCCCCATGATTATTCTCCTATTTTATTATATCTACACTTAAGACTCTTTAGCTGACCATAGGCAAATGACTATCTTAATTTTTACTAATAAGTTACTAAATGATAAAATTGACTCTCCTACAATATTATCTTAAATTATTTTTAAAACACCTTTTCTCGTTATACACATCAGTCTGTTCCATTCCACATTCCTAAATCTTTCATTAATTATAATGAAAATAAACCACTCATTGCATGTATATATGATAATATGGACCCCTCGTTTTCTTATTCTTAAGAAAAAAAAAATATAAATATATATATAAACTCGCCAAGCACTAAGAGTGAAATCGGTTTTCAGATGAATTATACAGTGTTATTTAAAATAACACAGTATACCAAATATGTGTATGACAATAAATAAATATTGGCACTCTGTATGCGAATATAGTGTTGTCCGACTGTGGTGAGTTCGCGGAGTGTAAAACGGTTGCTGTCTGTGTGACGGATTTCACTCTTAACACTCGATGAGTATAAATATAATAATAATTTGTTATTTGTATATTACTTATTTGTTACTTTATCAAAAGGCTGTACAGTGTTCAATGTTAATGAATTAACAATAAAATGAATTGTAAAAATATAAACTTCGGAATTTTGAGTAGACATATGATAAAATAATTGTTAAAATTTAGAAAAATTTAGGTTTGGACGACTTTATACTAAAAATAGTAAATAAAATATATAGTAACATTGGTTATGTAGGCAAACAATATTTACCCAGACAAATTTGTATGTAGTACCTACCTCAGGATATGGTGTTTTTGTGTAAAATACAAAACACAAGAAGCCAAGTTGTTGAAACCAGTCCATATTCAAATCATTTTCAGAGACATCTGTAGCTGCATTCAAGACCATGGGCAGTTTGTACATTTCTTCATTTACTAATCGTCCAACAACGCACTTTTGAAGTATTGATTCATAATTCACCCAAGCATGTATCTGTCGTTCACAATCTTTCGTAAACAATTTGTTAACAGTTAACGCAATTACTATGTTTATTAATTTGTCTTTCTTACCTCTGAAAATAATTTGGTAGCATCTGTGCCAATTCCACGTACTAACTCATCAACACCGCCCGGATGGAAGTCCATGTACCTGGTAACGTTATAGACTGTTCCACGAATAGCTAACCAGGCATCTGTTCGTTTGTTGTGTTTCGCTAATTCTGATCTTGAAACAGATAAGAGTTTACCACCAACTCCAGTTAAGTCACTACCAGAGTTACCCAAACGAATCCAATCCATCAAAGAATGACCAGGCGCAAGTGCGACTTTGTTTCTAGTCGTTCCTAGTAAATTAACATAGGTAAATGTAGGTACTATAAATTCATAAAAAGTAGGTACCTAATATAAATAGAATATAAAGAACTATAAATATGTGTCATTAAAATATCACTTCAAATAACCTAACTTTATTAGGCCGAGGCCTAAAGTACACAAAATTAATAATATATAATACCTAAATAAATTCCTAATTTTTTAATTGGGTAAATTTTTCATCTTTTATTTGATTAAATAAACAAATAAACATCAAAGAGTTATTTTTAATACCAATATCAATCGAAATAATTATTCCCCATTAAATAGAATACGAGTATATGAGAGCATACAAATAATAGACAGAATGTACCTACCTGTAACAAATTACTGTTAAACATTTATTGTGCACAAATACGAGTGTCCTCGGGGGGAAGAGGGAACATTAAACATGAACCGAAATACATTATTTTCTTGAACATTATTTAATAAACTGTTTAAACTGTTAATATTTAAAAAAGATATACCTAGTATTGTATAGCAGAATGGGTGTACTTGTTGAACGATATTTTTTTTATTTTAACAAATATTTATTAATTTATTGGGCATTTTTTTCTGTTTATTACAATTAATTTACATATATATTTTAAATCATTATTTAAATAATAATACTTATTGTATAATTTATATATATATATATACAAAATGTAAAACGTTATGGTTATATATGAATATATTATTATTTGAGTGTACTGACCGGTCGCCATCGTTGAATACAGATTGTCAACTACTTCCAATACTATTGAAGAAAATTATTCGTAATTCACATAATTTTGGGCGAGCAGAAGCTCGGAGGATCAGTATCTGCAAGAAAAATGATCGTAACCAATACCTTGTAAATCACGAACTGTATGATCAATTAATTAACAATTACTGGAGTATTGGTAAAAAAAAATAATTAGAATATTCTAGGCTTTAGTCAATAATGTTATCACACCCGTGATAACATTATCATATTATTACGTTGTCTTATTATTATTATACCAAGATATTGTGCCAAGATCACGGTCCGTCTCCGCAGTCCGCTCTTTCTATTTTTTCGATTTCCAACACAATTCGATTATATCAATGCTATTACCTATTAGATACAAATCACAAATGTCAAATTATTTCAAATTAGCAAAATATACCTGTATTTCAATTTCCAATCCAAATCCATTTATTATAATCATCTAATATGTATTGTCGACTATCTATAACCGTGGATAGGATGCCAGACCGACAATTTTGCAATGAAAAACTTGCATTAGTATTTTACAACAAACGTCTTAGAAAATATAAATACAAAACAAAAATTAAATTGTAGTTAATAACATTATCAAGCTGTTAAAATATTGATTTTGTTTTGTATTGTTGTTTTTTTGAATAGCTCATATAAAACGTGTAAAAATGCATATTATATCAAAAATCAGCTCCATCAGTCGCTACTCGCTATATAATTTTGTTCTTTATAATTTACTTTTATTTCATTTTTCAACAATATTCTCAATATTATGATAAAAATCAAAAATGCCTAAACATGTTTTTCTTTTTTAAACAAATATCGTAATTACACAATTAAGACAAGACTATTTTTAAATTGTTTTAAAAATATATTCAAATATTTAAGAAAAAAAATGAAAATCCAACAATTTAGAAATATTTAATTAAATTTTAAAAGTAATTAAAAAATAGTCATGCGTGTAAGTACCTACCAATTGTTATTGTTGTGTTATTACGATATTTATGCAAAAATTACGTTCACGCTCTATATATATAACTACAATTTTACAACTTTTCTCTATCTGTATAATCGCACAGTCAAAATATGTATTTACAAAATATGAAAGGTGAGAATATTTACTATTTTATTACTATTTATGCTATACCTACTGCTGTTTTTTTTTCAATGTGTTTTTTTAAAAGATAGTAAAGTAAATATTACTAAATAAAAAATCAAGGGAGAATCTATCTCCCATATATCATCTCTGTAAATATAAGATTCCGATCTTTCTCTCGTTGAGTCGGTATTTTTAGAGAAATCATTACGAATTTAGGTTATATAATAGCCAATATTCAAATTTAAATTTATATTTTAATATTTATATGAATACATAAGTAGATCATAATGTAGATGTATACATGTGAATATCAAGTAAAAATGTAAAACATAAAATCAAAATGATGTAAGTGTTTTTAATTATTTATGAGTAATATTTATTAGGTAAAAGAAATATTAATTTAGAAAAGTATTTAATCATTATTATTAGTTTGAACATTTTAATTATTACATATGATTTATTAGTACATATGAATTTACATTTAATATATTATACAATTTAATTTTAACTTTAGCTTTGGTTTATCAATATCATATTCATTGTGGTCATCACTCTTCTTCGTTATTCTCATTTTCAGCATCTGTATCTTCTATGAAGGGATAAGGTGGTGGATATGCGTTAAAAAATACATTTTCTTTTAGCTGAAAAAACAATATGTGTAAGTATTAATATAGGTGGTACTAACTTAGATTTATAGTAATGTAGTTTGACATCCAGAAATATATATAGGTGGTGGAAATTGGTCCATCATACCTCTACCCTCCGGTCTTTATAGTTAGGATATAGTAACAGTATATTATAATTAAAAACTTTAAAGCAAAGATAAATTATTGCATTCAAAAAACGATTCAGAGCGAATTTCGGTATAATATTATTTTCTTAACAATAGGCGTTTCGTTATTTTAATACCACTTTATACACAATTTTATTTAATATAAAACTTAAAAATATTATATTAATGAATACCTAATGACCAGGGGACTACTAACAGGGGCGGTTTTAGAGGGGGTGTTACACCCCCTCCCCCCAAACGTGGGAAAGATTAAATAATTAGTCAGCAATCTCGTAATTGAGGACGCAGTCAGCAATTTCTTCTAAAATTCATAAAAACACATAAATTTACGATGTATTATTTTAGAAAAATTATAAACAACTTAACGTCTGCCACCCATCAAGAATATAATATTATATAAGTACACCATAAATATAAGATGTACCTATAAATACTCCACTATAAATATTATTATTATAGGCCACACGTGGTATTCCGTACACAATATTATGTTTCATACAATGAACTTTGTTCGGACCATTATCTGTTTATTGTTGATAAAAATTAAAATGTGTATAATTATTACATTAATGCAAGTAATGGAAAAATCGATGGAGTTGCATACAATTTTACTTTGGGCAAATAGGTTATGTCGTCTTGCATTTACATAATTTTACATAGTTTGTGCCTTCTCATTCACAATCTGCTAGGTAGTAAAACAGTGATCGATTCATTTCAATTAAAAAATTTCTAATTTCATTTCTTATCTAAAAAATCGTGATAATAAAATATGGCTGAGCCATCGAGCTGCTATGAATATGGTGTATCTGAGTAATCTGTTTATATTTATTTCAAACAATTTTAAAACTAACGATGCTGTAGTGAGATATTACACATATTTTTAGACTTTTTATCGTCCATTAAGGGACCAATTACAACTTGTTAGCGGACCGGATGTGGTCCGCAGGCCGTAGTTTAGAGACCCCTGGCTTAGAATCTAAAATATAGATTTATTAGGTAGGTACTTCTGACTTCATAAGTCACAACTATGAGCATGACGGATAAAATTCGATTAGGTACAATCATAATTCTCTGCATATTGTTTAAAGAAAATAGTATAATAGTAGTAGGTAAAAAATTCAATTTTTCTATTCAAAATGTATTCGTTTTATTTTTAAATAAATAATAATTTTGGAAATTTCGGGTTATAACTTCAAAATACTTAGGTATATACTATATACCTAAGTACTTTTCGAGTATTATTAAGTTTTGCTTACAAATAAGTTATATACATCTAAAATGTTTTCGTTAGACTTACACATATAATAGATGCAACCAATGAAGTTAAACCAATTATGAACACGGTATTATAATACGCGTTTCTTTTTTTATGATGATCTTTCCAACTACCCGATGGTATTAGCATATCGTCCATTGTGAGACACTTGTAACGTGCTGCAGGTACTTTAACTTTAGGACACATGTCATTGTGGACTACAAACCCTGTAAAATAAAATAAAATATAATACAAGACTGCATGATGTATATCGGTATACCCACGAGGCATGGAATATAACTATTGTGTACCTACTCTAAAGAATTTTATATGGGTGGAGGGGTAGTTGGGATACACATATTTTTAAAAGTTCCAGGGAGGGTCGCACCGCAATATTTAAACATACAATTAATAATAAAAATGAAAGTAAAGATATGATTATACATATTTTCTAAATTCAGATTAAGAGGAGCATGGGGTCACAAGACTCCCTGACCACAAGACTTTGAATATTGTTAAGGGCCTCGAATTTTTTTCAATATATTTTTTTTTGTAAAATACAACAAATATTAAAAGGACACTAGGTACTGGGAATATACATTACAACTTCATCATTTTTATTATAGTAAATTGACCTATATTAACAAATTTACAGACAAGATCATTATTTATGCCATAGAGTCGTATTTTTTTCTAAAGTTTTAATCTTAAAAAAAAATACATGTATCTATTTTCATTTTAAATTATTGAGATTTAAAAATAGTTATTTCTTTAAAATTAAAATTTCGTGAAAAACTACGATGCAGCATAGGCCATAACCCATAGATCATAGATATAATCATAGATATATATGACCTCATCTATACATTTTGTAATAAATCAATTTACTCTAATATTAGAAATGACAAAGTTGTGATAAGAATACCAAAAATACATAAACATAAATTTTCTATATTTTCAGTTGGCGTTGATTAGGTGGATACTGAAAATGCGATTGTAGCACTTCAGTACCTAGATTTTCATTTAAAACTTAAAACTATAATTTAACTGTGTATACACGATACATTCATTTTGGATATCTTAATACTCTTGATAAGAGACATACATTTAATTTATAAAAAGATACAAGATACTTTCAAAATGTCTCTTGTATCAAGAATATTATTTTATAATAGAAGTATTGTTGTTACTTATTATTACAATTTTACAAAATTCCATTATACCTATAGTGTTAAATATTTCTCAAAATAATTATTAATAACAATATACAAATAAAATATATTACATTATAATAATCACAAAAATAAAAATGTTCAAGAGGACCCTACACGCGTTTAAAACACGGCGGAAAACATCTTCACGCACTTCCAATAATACATTTTGTATAATTATCATAGGTTAACGATTTTGTTACCAAATTAAAGGCGAGGACTTAAATTATGATCGTACGCCAGCTTCTTAAATTTTATTTAAAATTGTAGTTTACATACAGTTTTGAAAATTTTCTCTCATGTTTTTAACAGTTTATAAAACATGGCAGAATTAATTATCGCAAAACATTGGCGTACGATAAAAATATAGGTAGGTAGTTTATGTTCTCGTCTTTACAGTCTTATACTGCAGTGTGTATACCTACTATTGGAACTGTAAAACCATGTTTTTTTTAACACTTACCATAATTAAACAACAACAAAAAGGAATACAGTTATAGGACTATTTTTAGATTAATTAAAAAATGTATTTAAATATTTTTAAATTGTCGGATTTAAATTTTTTTTAAATTTCTTAAAAATTATTGCCTATACAAGACCCACTTAAAAATCAGGTGTGTATAGTGTTCTCTTAACATAATATTATATATGATATTATAGGTATCAAAATGTTTTATAGGAGAGTGAAATAAATTTTAATAAATATAGTTCGATTACAATTTTATTTAAAAAATAATAATAATAATAATAATAATAAAAAACTATAGGTAACAAAAATAATTTGTTTTTGAAATATTTTCTATAAAATAATAATAATAGGTAATATTTTTAATTATAATATTTTAGTCACAAGTGCTGCGCTCGAATATATTTGATATATGATTATTGCAATTGTATTATGAATCTAAACTCAGGGCCGGCTCTAAGAAATATTTATTGTGGTTTTTGGAGGGTGTCTCCAATCCAAATAATACCGACGGAAATATAAATAAGCAGAAAAAAAAAAAAAAAGGTCATTGACTTTTTCCATTTTTGCGACTCAAAAATTTATGGTTTATCAACTTTCTGTTTTTGCCGACTGCTTTCCGAAGGTGGCGGCCGGTAAGAAGATACCCCCCTCTTAAATCCGGACCTCACCAAACGTAAGTCTATTAAAACGAATCGGGAAAAAAAATATTGTAATATAATATATTTTTATCATTTCGTGGGCATATATTTATTACGCGGTATAATATTATTACAAATTATAATAATATTCATGGTACAAGATACAATTATTGTATCCTTGATACGTAGGTATCAAAAATGCATATGTATCTGTGATGCTGCCCAACGCTGGGTATATGTATTATTATAGTTATTCGCTTACCCCGTAGCATTTGTGGCGAGTCTTGACGCAATTTTGATTTGTATGATGAGATAATTTGCTTCAACGTCGACATAGTATTTTTATTACCTACCTATACTAATGTAAGTAATCTACAATATATATCTATATAAATAGTTTCGGCGTTACACAAATATTTATGACTTATTTTAATGTTTCAGTGAAAAATTATAATAAGGCAAAAGTATATGTACCTAACCTACCTCTATAGGTACGATCTATAGGTAACGATTCGTTTCAAAATGAAGACGGGATAGTGTTAATTGTTATTAGTATTAACCAGTAAGTGTATAGGTAAAAATTATTATGTAAAATTGATACCTACTGCAGAACTCTCAAAATATAGCAAATCATTAAAATGGCCGCCATTACTCGACAGGGATGTTCCTAAATTAGGTACCTATACATTATGTCGTTCTTGGAAGAAAACTTTTTTTTTACGATAAAAGAAAAACCGCAATTATTACAGAAGCCGCACAAAAATAATATACAGTGGATTGGACGCGTTGGATCAAACTCATATTTGCCCACATTAAGCGGTGCGGGCCATACAAACCGAAATTAGTTTAAAAAAAAAAAAAACACAAACATTTTAATATTGAAAAAATTTCATTTTGCAAGAATTTTGTGAGCCATAAAATTGTAAAAAATAAATGTTAAATTAATACATAATAAAAATATAAAATAATAATAAATAATATTAGGTATATATACTAAATAAAATATTTGGATGTGGAAGGTGTACAATACGTTGTCTTACAATAGCTCGTTGTCTAAGCTGTTTAGTGTGGACCTGGTTGACAAAATGGGCACACGCTTCAATAACATATCAGACGGACCATTTTCCATTACCTACCCTCTTGTATGAAAAACTTCTGCAACAAATCACAGAATATAACAACAATATAAACCACAGATATGTATAATAAACAAAATTATTATACGTATCATATCTGTGCAATGAACAAATTAACGCATTTTTTAACCTCTCTAGCTGTAACTGGTGGATGAGCATCCATGTCATTATCTTCTTCTTATTATTCATTCGAATCGAATCTAACTTTTTTTATGAACATTTTGTACCTACTACAAGTTCACAAACGTCTTCATTATATGACCAAAGCAAGGAGCATCTTCATCAATATTTTCGAACTCGTTATGGTTTAGAACAGGTAAAAATTGTTAATTCAATTCTGAAGTCAATTCGGACTGTGGACCTACGAAATTAGAAAATCTACAATGAGCGAAACAATTCATCACAGTTGTGCAACTAATTTCTCGCCAGCTCTCGGATACGAATTGTGTGGCTTGCATAGTATGTTTATTTATCGACTTACATATTTTGTTAGCAGTTGTAAATTAATCAAATAGTTTTTCCTCAATTTCCAATTTTAAAGAATAAAATTAACCAGCATTATTCTATACCTTACCTTGAAGTATTTTTTTATGATATCCATATCTAAGGGTTGGATTAAGGGTGTCGTATTTGGTGGTAAGAATTCTAAAGTGATATTTTTGAGTTCAATGGTTTTTGGATGTGCAGCACAGTTGTCAATGAGAAGAAGTATGGACCTAGATTTTAATATTGTCCATATTATGCCTCTTAATTATTAACCTAACCTAACCTTGTTAGTAAACACTGGAATTGGGACCAGACCATATTACCCATATTAACCGGTGCCCACATTAGACGGAATCCACTGTAGGTATATACCTATTTTCAAATTTAAATTGTCCCTATTTTTTATTCAAATCTTGTGCACACTAGAATATATAAAATATACCTACCTAGGTATATTATAATCGAGAGCTGTCTCAAGACTAAAATATTATAATACATATACCTATATTTATATTTATCTATATATAGGTGTATAGGTACCTATAATCTAATCGTTATTTTACTGAATAAAACTGTTTTTTGAGGAAAGTTTTTTCTTTGCAGTCTACAGTAGGTATTTGTAATTATACACACCATACCTACTAGGAAAAATAATCTGTGTTCTATACAGTTGTAATTTTTTTGAATACTAGGTAGGTAGGTAAAGTAAAAAAACATTTATTTTATTTTTATTTTTACAGATAGCATGGCATCAGTTTTTTTGTGCTATCGATAAAAAGTCAAACTGTCAAACCTTTGGATGTGTGCTAACTTCCAGGATTTTAAACCTATTAATAATAATTAAGTAACTAAAAATATTATAAAATGGAATGAATAATATCTATTTCCATAATAACATAATCTGCAATGTTCCTATAGTAGGTAACTATAAAACAGAAATATTATAAAACGAATAATACTATCTCCGTATGTACTAAACAAATAGTCGCAACTATAATATGTATTAGTAGCTAATAACAGACGAATAAAGTTACATTACATTTTATATATAGAGATTGAAATTGTTTTAATTTTGATTGAATATCGCGCTTGTTGTATTTTAAAAAATATACATTTTATATTTTGACTGAGCAAAGAATCTAATGATTTTACATTAAGTCTAAAAATAATGAGAAATATACGCCATTGTCAATTATAGATTATAGTCATCATCTCATAATTCCAAATCTAATGGTATTAGAAAATTTATATTTTCACGTACCTAGTAGATATTTATTTTACTATTATTTTGACATAAAATATTTTCAATAATAATAGGTAGGTATGCTATAAAGTTTTGACTGTTTTAGGAATTAACCGTCGATATAGTTATATAAATATATTATAATAAATAATAATACATATGTATGTATAATAATTAATACGCAATGATGCTTTTTTGAAAAAAAAAACATAATATAACTCAATTCTTGGATATACATTGAATATGTACCGGTACTTGATAAAGGAAATAAAAACCAAAAGGACACTCAAAGACTGGTATATATTTACGATAATAACGCCGAGCGTTAGCCTTTTCGTGATACAGATAAACATATACTTATGATTAGGGTGCATATATTTGTGGCCGACCGGTGATTACGTATTATAATAATAATTAGTATTAATATATGTATGCATTTGAACCATGATTAAAATATTATAATATATTACCTATATGATGATGTCTCAAATTCGCTTATAATCGTTTTTATTGAAAGCAATGATTTTCATGGTTTTCAAATTTCCTGTAATATCCACTATCAGTATTATATCTAATGAGCGAAAGTACTTACACTTACTAATTGCCACGTTTAAATTACTTTTAAAATGTACATAAATATTTTTAAATTGTTAAATATTCTATTTTTTTCAAAAATTGCACATATAAAATCTCTTAAGAATCGGTTGTGTGGCTCGTATTCCAATATATTGATTATGTTTCAGTACTGGCGTAAAAATACATACCTACATTTTGTAATTTCGTAATAGTACTCTATAATAAATTGCAATTAGTAGGTACGAAAAGTTATTTAAGTGTTTCTTTGAGGAAAAAAATAATTAATAGGTAATAAATTACCTACAACATACCGTCAACTATAATTAGGTATACTCATACATATAGTACTTATATATATTTTGACAAGTTATGGTTACCATTTTCTTCACTAATGCTTAATATAGTTATATTGATTATATATTATATAATCAATGCTAATATGTTTGTAGTATGGGTTGGTCAAACTCAATTATCAGTAGAACTTTTTCTATTTATTATTATAAATAATATACACAAATTGTACTGAATAGTGGTTACAACTTACAAATAATAATAAAACAATTCACAAAATATACAATTATTATAATTATATTATAAATATATAATTAGAGGCAGTGTTGTTATACTACCCATTGGCACAGGTGAATTTGTGATTGAGTTTATTGTCAGATAGCCCTAATATGGATTATATAGGGAGTAATTGTAGGATAGAGAGGTGAAATAATAAATGATTCACAAGAATCAAACATGAATATCAAATCTATATTTTTAATGGTTAACATTTGTATTGAGTACAATATAAAATAATAGCATTGAGTATTATAAATTTATAAATATTGATATAAAATGTAATTTTTAATCCATTTATTCTTGATTTTCACGAGACAGAGAGGCATATAATGGTATTTTATCATATAAAATATTATTTGTACATTTTTAGATAGATAGATTCATACAAAACTTAAACTAAAATTAATATATAAAAATTATTTATTTATAATTATATATTTAATAACATGTAACTTTACTTAAATTAATATACAATTAAAAACAAAAATTGTTCCATTTAAGAGGACAACAAAATTTGACATAGGCATAGTCCATAATCACTAAAATTAGTTTCATTAGCTGGTGCCACCTACTAATAAGTTGACACAATTTTAGCCCAGTATTAGTAGACTAATACTAATTATTATTAGTAGACTAATTATATGTAGGTAGTACTTCTTAAATTAAAACATAAAACTATATTAATACAAATGAACAATAAATAATATATATTATAAATATATTCTAATGTGATCTAGCAATTTCTGAAAAATACTGTAATAGATCTTCAATGGAAAATTCTAATGAAATCATAGAACCCGGATAGCAGCGTTGAATCAAGTCCTCAATATACTTATATTGTTGTATAAATTCTTCTTGCATAGCTCTCCAAACCACCTGAAAAAATAATAATGATTTAAGTATGTGTTTTATTATATATATAAAGGAAAAGATAATAAAATACATTTTATTCTTAGGTTTCTAAACATGAGTCTAGACACCTTATATTCCCGTTGGTGTTCGCCTGTCTGTCTATAGTTATGAGTTTGTTGAATTGGTTACTAAGGAGATAGTTATTATTAGTTTTTTTCTATAATATTTGTGTTTTTCCTAATGTTCATCTGTTTGCTCTTACAATTTATACAAATATTTTAGGTTTCTATACATATGTATAGTAGGTTAATCAATCATTTTTAAGGGGTTCTGTGTAGGTAATTTTTAAGATTTTTGAATGATAAATATTTAACAGTTCAAATATTAAGTTAACATATTAAATGTAATCTAAAAATAATCTCATATCACTTTTTATTGTCGTGTAATCATGATATTTGTTCAAAAACTACTTGTGGCTTTTTGATAAAAATTTATCATAAAAGAAAAATAATTATACTATATAAGAAATGAGAACTTAAACTAAGACCGAGCATAAAGTTTATATTCAATAAGTATATTTAAACATCTAAAATTTGTAATTAAAAACATTTAAAAAAATCATTGTAACTAAAAAATTACAAAACGAGGGAGAATAGATTAAGATAGTTCGGACATGTATTAAGGAGGGAAAGACTGAGGCAGCAAGATTAGTGAAGGAAATGTATGGTGATGGAAAGAGGGGGGAGATGTAGACCGAAAAAGAGGTGGGGTATGTGATGGCGAGTGATATGAGGTAAGTAGGGGTAAATTAAGAAGATGTGGGAAATAAAGTTAAGTGAAAGTGTAGGACTAGGGTGGCCGACGGCCTCAAATAGTTGGGAGAGAAAGGAGGAAAAGAAGGAGATTTTAATTTAAAAAAACTCCATGCTTGTCAATAGTAAAAATTCTCATCTATCATATTGTATTTTAATTTTGAATATATAATATTTAGGAGAGAAGTTGTACTTAGAAAGCAAGAGTGTGTTTTAAAGCTGTAAAACACATGTATAGTATTCTCTTAAGGCTGTTATACTAATATAATACTTATTTTATGATTTTAACTGCATATTTGAGTGTTTTATAATAAAATGTAAATTTGGTTAAGGTTTTTGTGAAAAAATTTAACAATTGCTATTGTTAAATTAAAATTATTTATTTAAATTTTGGTTTCATATTTTTCGACTAATATTGAAATAAATTGAAATAGGTAGGAATAAATGAATTTCGATTTATATTGATCATAATTCATACTGCATAATATGACCAGTCATTACAAATTTACGATAACTTTAATAGTATTTTTCTATCGGTACTTAGAATTTTAGACTAGCTATTAAAATGATTATAATCTAATGCAATTCAAATTTAAGTCAGTAAATTAACTTTTAGTTAAATTCTTAATGTTGATTGATCCTTATTTTTTGTTTTAGATTAAAACTATTCAAGAAAAATATTTTAAAGTAAATTATTCTTAACTTTTTTTTTACCATTATTACTTTAAGTTACATACCTAATTTATTAAATGTTTATGAATCATGTTTTATAAAAAATATATTTTTAATATGTAATTTTTGAGTGCATATTTGAACATTTTAGTGCATATATTTATGCATATTTTTCTGATTTTATAGAGCATATAAATCCACATTCTACTAATAAGTATAGTATACATTTACACACTTGTTGAAGTCCGATCACTATTTTACTATTTTGAATATATGAATTTAGAAGTATTTTTCTAGGTTATGTAGGAAAAAAATATATATTTTTTTTTGTAAACTTAATAAACTTTAAAACAAAGTTTTTTCTTGAAAAAATAAGTATTTATTAAAAAGTATCAAGAGTCAAATAAGTCACAAATACAGTTTACTGGGATTTCAAATATAAATTATAAATAGACTATAGAATTTCATGTATTGACAATATTATAATGAAGTACGTAACAAAAATTAAGTGTTTATTACATAAGTAATGATTAAAAATCCCTGGTTATACAATACACAGTATAAACAAATATAAAATCGACAATTTTACAGTTTTTTCTTTATCAATTGAATTATTCTCGAAATTAAAAGGTATTATTTTATAGAATCCCAAATTTGGAAAAACACTATTTCCTGAATTTTTTCCCAGATTTCAGGATCCCGAGCACCTCTACACTAGACTATTTTTAAATTACTCAAAAAATATATATTTTAATAATTTGAAATAGTTGGATTTTCATTTTTCTAAAAATGTCTTTAAAATTGCCTATATAGAACCCCTTAAAAGCTGTGCGTACAACATCCTTTTGTTTTACAATTGTCTATGGAATTATAGTATATTGTTTAAAATATGCTTAGAAACTGGTAAATTAGTAAACTTGCAGAGTGGGATTTCTAAACTTATGTCAAATATATAAAACTTATAACAATTATTATTCCGGTCAATTTTTGCATTTCACATAACTTTTTATTGGAAAATCTCATTTTTAAGTAATTTTTATTGTTTTGTACATTATTTTATTTAAAATATATTTTATATTATTATTAAAAGTATTTAATAGTACTCAGGGCTGAAGTTTGTTTTGTTTATATATTTGAAATTGTATGCAAAAAGCACAATATTGTATAATATTATTAAGTTTTTAAGTTAATATTATTAAAACTCAAAAATAAAAAAAATCATTTATTATGAATTACACATTTTAAGTAAATATGTATAATTATTAAATATTAAATTATTTACTACTTACTTAATTACTTACTTGTAGTAAATTTTCTTCTTCACTAAGATGTTTTTCTACTTTTTTATATAAATGATCTAATCCTTTTTTCACCTCTCGTCCGTGATACTCTTTAGTAACTTTCCTTAATTCTTGTTTACTAAAAACCACTTGATAACCAACTTCTGATTCTTTAATACCTTGAGCTACCTTAGCTTCAACTCCTTCAAAAAATAACTAAATACAAATCAAAATATTAAAAATGATATTATTAAATTATACATAATTAACTTTTTATATCAAATAATTATGAAATATATTTATTATTTAAAATTCAAAACATTATTATTAATTCGAACAATTTTATACTCTTCAAAAAATAAAAATAAATATATATGTATAAGTAAAATTAATATATATTACATAAGCTAGTTTCAACCGTGAATCCACATCAGATTACAAATGAATAATAAGAAAACAAAATGGAATATAAAATAATATAATAATACACAAATTATTTTTTGATGTATTATTATTTTTGTAATATATATATTAATTTTATATATTCATTTAATTGTTATTTTTTATAATATATATATATTTATAGTATATACAAGACCGTATTTAGATTTAATTTTCGGAGAGGGTCCAAAATATATTTTTTCAATTTTAGTCTATATTGAATTTATGTTTTATCCATCATATAGCGATTTATCGGAATTATGGATTTTGAAAACGGATTTGAATTTATTAACAAATTAATTTGCATTCAAATTCTTTTACATTTTTCAATTTTTATATCCATTATTTTAATATTTAGTGGACTAATATTTATTATTTATTTGCGCAACGCAACTGAGGTTTTGGAAGCTTGTAGATAAACTTTTCCTCCATTATTCGGCAAAATCGAACATGCCGACAACATACGACAGTGCATATAAAAGTACAAAAATTTAACTCCGGTCTTTGGAGCTCCAGCACAAATACCGGGTGAGCAGATCGGTCACTAGAGCAGGTGTGCGGCACCAAATAAAACTGGTCGGATGGCTGGTATATTCTACTTTGAAACACAGAATAGTTTTTTTTTTGTCTGTGTATAAAACTCATCTCAGAGAACTACCTACCTTAAAAATTGATATTTAACTATAGTTAGGTTTATATACACTTTTTAATAATATTATCTTTGACAATGCTTTTTATAACTGTATCAATGTGTTTCTGCATACCTACTCCACCTATATTCATTATTTTACTTATATGATTGTTTTGACAAGTTTTATTGTTACATTTAAATCGCAATCTACGTAGGTAAGTATATGTTTTTTTAAATGTGATTCATTAACCGATTGATTATGATTAAAAATATTGATATTGATGTTTAAAGCTACTAGTTTATATAAAAAATATATAAAATGAAACAATTTTGGAGGGGGTCCCATGGACTCCTCCTCAAATACAGCCTTGGGTATATATATATATATTTTTTTTATTTTTAACTAATTATGGCTTGTGCTTACATTCAGCTTTTCAAGAGGTCTGCCAAAATAGCGTGTTACATAAGCACTTAATGCCTCATTATACTTTTGTTTTGCATCCTTTCTGTATTGATCTAATATAGCAATTTTTAATTGAGACAGCATTGCATACAAATGATGGAAATTTTCTAAGCCCAAAAATGTAATGATAAAAGTAATTGCATTTAAATTTAAAATAATTCACAACTTACCCATTCTGATAACTTCTGCAGGAGTTTTAGGGTGTTCATTGGCAATTGAATGAATAGTTTCAAACATTACAGATATAAGTTTTACATACCACTTATCTAAATCAGTTCGACGTTCAGTTTCTTTAAATATTTGTTCAGCTGTTTTGGCAAAATACTAAAATAAAATATAGTATAACACATATAGTTTTTACATGTTTTAAGCATTCTCGATATACTATTATGTTAAGTAAAATATACGAAAAAACGGAAGAAAAACTTGTAAAAGGTTATATCAATAAAATTTCTTATTAATTTTAAAATTGTATTTACCTCAAAATTAGCTACAAAAGGAAGTATGCCACATTTAGATTTTTTAGCGATTCTTACATCCTGAATTGATTTTAAGTGTGCATGCATGAGTTTATCATAATTTCTTTTGACATGTACTAATGCAGACCCATAAGTCATACTTAAAAATGAACCAGTATCATTAGCAGACATAACATGACGACCCAATCTCACTAAAACTGCCATTGAATAACTAAAAATTTTCCAAACTAATATTAATATTTAAATTATAACATAAAATAAAATCATAATTAATTACGTGCTATCCATTCTCTCATGATATTGTATAAATGCAATTAACTCTGGTTCTATACAAGCAAACATTTCACCCATCATTTTCCTAACTTCTTCATTAATTTTTTTCTCAATTTTTGTTTTATGTAAAGATGGTAATACTTCCTGAGTTGATTTTACATATGCTCCATCCAAAGTGGTTTGAGTATTCTGAAATATAAAAAAAGATATAATTCTTTTAGTCATTACTATCACAACATAATTTAATAGTTATTCTAGTAATATATATAAAAACATGTCCATGCATAATATTATATTATACTGTGATGTAATAGAAGATCTGGTTACATTTTTTTTTTAAAGATGGAGAGGTATTTGAATTTACTAGCTAATAAAATAATAGTATGAGGCTTCATACACCTTTAATATTACAGAAACAAAATTTCTTTAATATTATTATTTTATAATTGTACACAGTAGCCATATCCAATGATGGATTTAGATAGCCGTTATAATTGGTAATAAAAATGAAAACAAACACACTTTTTATACTTGTATCATAATGCATATTTTGACTATAGGGACAGCAAAAAGTAAACCATACTTAATTTAACCTGTTACTTATTTGATGTAGTGTTTCATAGCAAATTGAGGATATTTTAAAATTATACTGTCCAAGTAAGCAAAGTAGGCAAGTGATCCAGCCTGATTTATATGTGTGACTGAAAGAAGTATAGTAAAACTTCCGTTAACGGTCACCTCTATGTAATGGTCATTTTTTTTTAGTCCCGTAAAGTGTTATGGGAAAAATATATTAATACCTCTATAAAGTGGGTACTCTAAATAACGGTCAAAATATAAGATAAAATAATAGAGAATATGTATAAGTGTGTAGTTTGCCCAAATTATTTATAGCATTTTATACATAGTTATCTTATCGAACTTTTACAATAACACTATGAAAACGCCGGGCCTGTATATTTTATTATGTTTCATTAATTTTTAGTGTCAGTTGAAAACGTTTTGAAGTGCATAGTTTTGATGGTGTCCGAACGAAAACCCCTAACTGTAGCAGAAAAAATCAAGTTGTTAGAATATTATAAAAAGAAAATGTGAGTACACGTGCTCTCGCAGATAAATTTGGAATAGGGAGAACTCAAGCCACCGATTTAATAAAAAATAAAGAAATGGTTTTAAAACTATGGAAATTCAATGGTAATGATGAAATTAAAATTATAAAACGTCGTAAAAACGAATCAATTAATATCAATGATGTTGTGTACAAATGGTTTTGTGCTGCACGTGCTAAAAATATTCCAATTAGTTGTACTAATACTCAAAGAAAAAGCTTTACAAGTAAATAAAGAACTCGAAATTTTAAATTTTAAAGCGTTAAATGGTTGGCTTGATAAATTTAAAGCACGGTACAATATTTCTTTTAAAGTTGTTTGTGGGGAAAGTAAATCGGTTGATACAGAAACAGTGCACAAATAGCGTATAAAAGTAAAAAATTAATTTCTTCTTGTGAGCCCTGAAATATTTTTAATGGTGATGAAACAGGATTGTTTTATAAAGTTCTTCCTAATAAAACGTTAGGTTTTAAAAATGAAAGTTGTAATTCTTAAGAAAAATTCTGGGAAAAAATCTAAAGAAAGATTGACGGTCATGTTATGCTTTAACTTAATTGGTGAATTTTAAAAACCTCCAATAATAGACAAGTATAAAAAGCCCCATTATTTTAAAAATATAGACATAAACGTCTTCACGTACACTGGGAGGCAAATAAAAAAACATAGATGACGCGAAGTATGACTGAGTGATTAATGTGGTTTGATGAAAAAATGAAAAAAGAAAAGCGTACAATTATTTTGCTTTTGAATAATACAATATCACATCCTGATTTAAAGTTAAAAAACAAATTTTTTTACCACCAAATACGTTATATTGATAGCCTTTAGATCAAGGTATAATACAAAATTTTAAAGTTATTTACCGACAAATGATACATAAGACGTATATTATCACAGATCAATGCAGTAAAAAATGCTGTTGATTTTGCAAAAAGTATAACTGTTTTAGACGCTTTGATGTGGATTAAACATTCTGTAATGCAAATTACAGCTGGTGTGGCAATAAATGTTTTAAAAAATCTCGTTTTATTATGGAAAATTTGCATGAAGAGTTGAATAACACATATCTTGAAAACAAAATGATTGTTGTTGAACAATTAGTTAATAGTTTGCCAAATTATATGCAAAGTGAAGACTTTTTTTCAATCGACCAAAATCTGAACACTAAAGAATATAGCTGTGATATCAAGTCATTCATCACTAGAGATAATGATAAGGAGGATTGTAATGATGAAACCGAGGAAGTTAAAGGGACTGAAGAACCTGTGTGCAATGTATCAAATTATTCAGAAGTTGTTAATTAAATAAAACAATTAGCTCTCTTTTTACTCTTCAAAAAGATGACGTAGATAGTTTTAATTTATTAAAAACAGAAGAAATTAATTTCAAAAAAATTTGTTCAAATAATAACAATTAAAAAAAAACTATTACTCAATATTTTTAATTTTAATACATACATATGTACATGTTTATAATATACACTACTTTTTAATTTTAAATTGTACATACATATAAGTATATAACTCTTCAGTGTTGCATATGTCATAAATACATTTTTTAGTATGTGTATATTATTGTGTATTTGGTTTTTTTATGCACTCTATATAGCGGTCATCTGGAAGTATTGCACTTCTATTAACGGTCACCTCTAAATAGCAGTCATTATTTCCGGACCCTTCGGTAACCGTTACATGGAAGTTTTACTGTATATTTTAAACTAAATATACCTACCTACACAATTTACCATTCATTTAAATTAACCATAATTAAATATTATATATTAATTAGTTATTATATAGTATTAATAAATATTAAATTGGTATATACATTTTATTATTTATATACTTACTATATTTATGTTTTTACATTTTATTTATATAGGGGATTGTCCTAGATTCACCTTTAATATATATTTTTAATCCAGAGTCGTCACACAAGACTTTATAATAAAATTATATTTAATATTATTTAAGTGAGCTCTTTTTCTCATATCACATCTTATATTATATAAAAATAAACAATTATTATTAATTAATATCAATTAAAACTAAAAAATGGATCTATTTCATAATTAATAATATAAAATATTAT
Source organism: Pemphigus obesinymphae (assembly GCA_025469235.1). Classification (NCBI taxonomy): domain Eukaryota; kingdom Metazoa; phylum Arthropoda; class Insecta; order Hemiptera; family Aphididae; genus Pemphigus; species Pemphigus obesinymphae. The sequence goes on along the minus strand of JAIPRL010004692.1, from coordinate 7,843 downwards.
AAGTATAAAGATTTTTCTAGAGGTGGGCTGGATACATGAAGTATTGGCATTATTAGTTTTGTTGATATTGTCTTTTTTTTTAAAAACCAATTCATTTTAATAAATTTTAAAAATATTGGTTATATCAATATTACTGGATATTGGATAGTTATATCAGTTCATGATTTTTAGAGTTTTTTTTTATTCATAAATCATAAGTATATATCACTGTTATGCCTGTTCGTTCATTTATCCTATAGATTCAATGTTATAGTTACTAGATTATATTAGACTTATATTGATATGACAATGAACCATCCTTAAAATTAGTTAATTAAATAGTTTTTTACTACTAGATAAATAATTGTTTATATAATATATAATGATAGTATCTATTAACAATTTTTTTGTTTAATTGAACAATAATGATTCTTGTGATAGTTTTGAAATACATATTTACTTAGTTAATTATACGGGTTGTATATTTTATTTTATAGTCGTTTTTTTTTTTTTTTTTTTTTTTAATGATATATAAATTTTGATAAACATAATAACACATGTATATTTATTTTTAAGGGCTATTAATTTACATACCTACATTTCAAATTTTAAAAATATTCCTATCTTAAAAAATAAAATTAGTGTTTTTTTATTTTGTCAAAATATTAATTTATTGTTCCGTAATAATTTACTTTACTGACATAAAAAAATCGGAAATGTAGCACACTTGCAGAATATTAACTTTCTAACTTGCTTCAATTTAATATATGGATCATCGGTTTTATATTGGTAAAAAGTGATATCAGTTTACTTCTATATTTTTTTTAACAAATAACTAACTTGATAGTTTAACTTTTCTTTTTTATTCAGGTTGTGATGAGTTAGCTTTTAAAGTATTATAATATAATTTTAAAATCCAAAATTTATCCCAACTTGAAGCTTAACTAGCATTTTATATTAATTATTCTTAAAACTACATAGTTATATCAACAATTATATACTTTGGTTGTAGGGCTTAGTATATCCAATTGAAAAAATGATACACAAAAATTTTGTTCTGACAAACAAATTGGTTCAAGCTCAGAAAGAACAGCTTCCAAAACTTGATCAAATCTCTGTCGTTCTTGAGTATCGCTTTCTTGAGCCCAAAATTCCCTGTCTACACCTAATAACCAATCGGATGGTGGACCTGTTGACCTTCTAATATCTTCTTTTGAACTAGATAAATAACCTACCATTAAAACAAATACACAAGATTATATTTTAATATAAATTAAAATATACATCCCAGAGAAAAAAGTTATTTTATAACTTACTATTAATATTTATAATTACATATATTTATATGATAAATTACCAGCATTTATACGCAATTTCGCATCTTCTAAAAATAATTTAATATCTCTCTCATAAAGTTTAGATAAAGATGTTGTATAAACTTTAGTAAGTGCCATAAAAGCCTTGCGGTCCATTGCTTTACACCAGTGCATTAGATCTGTATAAACAGCAAGTTCACGATGTAATGTAGTGTGTTTCATGATAGTCAATTCACTGGTAGAGTTCTTTTTTGATTCTCCCACATCATTTCCCTAAAAATTAAAATCATACATATGATTATCTTATTAGTAAATCTTTAATAGCTTAAAACATACTATATGAATAAATAAATTATTTAGATGTCTAGAGAGAATTTGAGAAAATTTTGCCTTCCATTTTTCAAATCGTTTTCTTTGTTCTTGTATAGCTTTTAATCGTACTAAAGCTGGATGAATTTGTGCATTCATTACTGCTTGTAATTCTTTTGCAGCAGCTATAGCATCTTGTAAGCCAGTTGGTGTAGTTAAGTCAGCATCAGTTAATGCCAACTGATGTTTTGGAGACAGTTCTAGTTGATGCTATTAATCAATGATTAATCTATATTTTAAAAATATTGTCTAGAAATAAGTGATTATTTAGTACTTACAATTACTTTTTGTAGTTCATTTAGTAATTTTTCATTATTACAATTGGCCATCTGAATATTAGCATTTTTCTGCTCCATCTTATCAATAGTATCTCGTACATACCTTAAAGTTTCATCATATGAATCCAATGCAGATTCCACTTTTTCAATTTCCTGTATGGCTGTTTCTAATTGCTCCATTAATTTGGTAACTTGGGGCTCTGAGGCAAGAACACTTTGCACATTTTCCTATATTTTAAAATAATTAAAGTTTAAAATTGAGACATACACAATTGATCATTTTATAAACAGGACTCATCTTATATTGTATTGTACTTTTATAAAATATTTAACCTTCAAAGAAAATGCAGGAGACAAATTTAAATATTTTCATTTCTATCTTCCAAAATATTAAGCACAGGACCTATTTTCTCTATACATCTCACAAATTTTAAGCACTACCAAAGTTTATAATTATAGTAATTATTTATTACTTACACCATCTAAAGTCATTAATTGAGTTGCCAACAAATCAGTAAATGCATTAGCATCTTTTGCAGCAAATCCACATTCTTTCATCAGTAACTCTAAGTCTTGTTCTTCTTTTTCTGATAAAGGTTGAAAGTCTTCAGAACTAATAATAGGCGATACAGCTAAACAATGATATTTAGTTAACAATCATAATATACATTGTCGATAAATTCAATTAATTTAATAAATTATAATATTTATTTCAAAGTACTATAAGTATTAGTTACAGATTATTTTCAGAACATCAATTAAGCATTTAAAAATAATTTTAGTAATTATTCTGAAAGTTCAATACTTTATGTAAATACTTATAAATGTATAATAAATTATATAATAAGTAGGTTATATGTATGTATTATTATCTGTAGTTTATATAATTTTATAAATTCATGTTATTCTTCCTTTCTGTTTTTAATCCTAGAATTCTAAGATTGGTTTGTAGCCATCCTCTATTCTTCTCTATTACACGCCTTCCTTTTTATTTCCCGATATGAATTGCATTCTTGTTCTTTCACTATTTGTTTTATCTACTCTAAGCACGGCCTACCTCTACAGTTTTTTCATTCTACTAATCCATCTATAATTAATCCAAGGGGTTATTATAAGTCCACTATGCCTTAGTACATGGCCAACCCATTCATTCCTCCTCTTCATAATGCTATTTTACATAGACCTTTTCTCCATCATTCTTTCGAGTACATTTTTCATTTGTTACTTTATCCTTCCAATTTATATTGAAAATTTTTTCTAAAATATTACAGCTCAAAGGCTTTTATTCACCTCTGTTCTCTTTTCCCAATTGTTAATGTTTCGCTACCGTACAACATTATATTCCAAACGAAAGTATTTAGGAGATTTTTTTCTTATTTTCAGACTGATATTCCTTGAAGTAAAGAAGTCGTTTTTTTTGGTTGAATGCTATTTTTACTTGGCAAATTTTTTTTTAGTATCTATTTTTTACTTCTTCCATCTACAATTATAATACTTCCTAAATATGTAATTACTACTTGCTCTATTTTGTGATACCTTTAAAAGTATATTTTAATTCCAGCATGACTGTTCATACTACATACTATATTAGAACTTTCTTCTTTTTCTTATTGGTCTTTATAGTTCATTAATCAACACTTCCTCCATGGTTCTTAAAATTTTTTGCAGGTCTTCTTTGGAAATGCATGTTATTATGATAATAAAATTCAAGTCATTTTATTTTAGATTCTGAGCAAAGTAATTAAAGCTGTTTTTTTGGTTGTAGGGGGTATAAGGTATAAAGAGTAAGAGTTTTTGTGTATAGGTTTTTTTAGTATAGTAGGTTGGTTCTACGTAGTTGGTACTTTGAGTTGTTTTTCTATTTTTCAAGTTTCCGTAAATGTTAAAGAAAATTACCTTTTATAACATAAATATTTCATAAATATAGAGGAAATAACAAAATAATATACCAAAGTTTCCTTAGAATTATCTTTTGAATGCAATGATTTATCTTTGCTTTCAAATTAAAAAATAATAACACACTGTTCTGTCTAAGAACCAAAGGGACAATTGATCAAATTCCACTATATATATCTGGAGGACTTTTCTATTTAACATTATTTAATTTAAAATTAGATAATAAAACTTATACCTAAGGAAAGTTTTGATTTTCGATCAGCGGGTAGAACAACTAAATCACCAGATGTCCAGTCAAGAGGTAAATTTTTGAATTCTGGCTTTTTATCAAACACATAGCTGGCACATTGCTAAAATTAAAATTAAATTATTGTATATCAACTACTAAAATATATTATATGCAGGGATTAAAGTAGGGGGCACTTAGTCCTCTTACTTTTAACAGTGGTTAAAAAGCGTCCCCTTTAACAATTTCTTCGAAGATACACCGGAATTCTCAAATTATAACCAAATATTAATTAATATAATTCATATTTCCTTTGTAATTAAATCTTAGTTTTTTTTTTTTTTATCAAATATTCAAATATATTAATTTAGTTTTATAAAATGTATTTAACACAAATCATGGACTAAGATAGAATCTTAAGCCGGTTCACATGACTGGTGTATTCGACGGCCCGTATCCACCAGTTGTGTTGACTTTAAACTTACTTATTTTACTTTAAAATACACATCTGCAGTGGCATAGCCAGGAATTTTGTATGAGGGAGGATGAAGAGCTAAGATCATATATTAGGTACCTATGTAGATAGGTAATGTAGATAATAAAAAATGTATTTAAAAGTGTCAAAAAGTTTATTGGTTTAATATTAGATATTATACAACACAAAATATAATAACAATTTGGAATAAATTAAAAAAAAATATATATATATATACGAGTATATTATATAACATATATATTATAAAAATAACAATATTTTATGTATTATATAATACAAAATTAATATATATTATTATAAAAAATATATAAAAATAAAATATGCCTAGAGTAAAATGTTCATAAAGGTAACAAGTAACTAGTTTTGACTATAAGTTATCATTAGGTTACTACCATGACAAAATAATAATATTATTTTGTTATGGTTACTACCTGATACTATTAAGAGGATACCATACATGCATTATTTTATCGTAAAAACTGATTTGCGAGAAAAAATTATTCTTGAGTTGTAAATTAAATGAAAAAACTAAATTTTGACACAATATTATTGGTAAAATAATCTGTGTTCTACTGTTGTCTTAAATTTCTGTTTCTAATTTTGTAAAAACCATTTTTTGGGAAATTTTTACGCATGGCATAATATCAGTTATACTTGTGATAACGAAAAAGAGATGAACACAGATAATTTATCTAAAATACCGTGTCAAATTTTTTAATTACAATTACAGCCCGAGAACAATATTTTTTCGCAAAACAGTTTTGTTAAAAAATATAACCAGTACACAACAATAAAAAGTGGTACTAACACAGATTTATTTTTAAATTACTTTTAAAATGACTTAAATATTTTTATTCTTCTTAAAATTTCATAAAAATTGACTATACAGAACCCCTTAAAAATTGAATGTGTAATAAGTAATGATATAGGTTAACCTGATGATGACTTTGGTATAGATAAAACTATTTTTTACCTTTATAAACATTTTCTTTTTATGTATTTTTATAATGTATATTAATTTTGTATTATATATATATATATATATAAAATATTGTTATATATATTTTATTTTAACAATTAAGATCCCCAAACTGCTATCTGCAGTCTTCTAGGAGTATCAAAAATTTGAACAACGTCACCTTCTTTGAACTCTTCTTATTTATTACATTACAATGATTGTGTTCATATATTTTTTCTTTTATCATCCATTTTATAATTGTAATTAACAAAATTACAACCACAGAATATAACAAAACTACAACTATCACTGAATAACTGCAATCAATTTAGTATAAATAGCTAAAAAAACACTGCTAATGCCTAATGGAGGGGGGCTTTAGACCTCTTAGCCATTCCCCTGGCTACGCCCTTGCATATCTGTATATTAAGATAATAATAAGATTATATATTATAATAGGTATATATGTTTTTATGTATGTTACATTTTTATGAATTTCTAATATTTAATGTTAAAAAAAAAAAAAACATATACTTACTAAAGAAAATACAATTTACGTAGGTACCTATTTATGTACTTTATAATTGTTTTATTTTTAAATAGCTCTTTATTAAATAACGTAAAATTAGCTGCGCACACACACACACACACACACACACACATATATATATATATAGGTACATAGCATGATTTTTTAAGCATGCTTATCCCCACTTTTAAGTATGTATAATGCGTTAATTTGAATTTCTTCTTGTTCATTTTAAAGCGCTTATATTTTTGTGAAATAATTAACTAACCAATCTTTACTCGTATAACTTTATTATTATACAAAAAAAATATTCTCTTTCAAAATATTGAATTTTTATAAAAAGTCATTTATTCCATAAAAATGTAGTAGTGTTAGTGCTTTAAATATTACATAAAGTAAATTTCAAATTTGTTTATTATTCGGGGTTAAAAATGGGGTGAGCATGATTAAAAGAAATCACTCTGTATATACATATTACATATACATTATACTTCATGTCTTTACACATATTATAATGATATAGGGAACGCTTATAACTATATGGGAACATTAGTTTCCTCTGGAATTTTTTTCCACTTTAAGCCCTGATTATAAGCATATAAATATTATTCATTGATTATTATTAAACATAATTTATAAGCATAACATACCTTCCACAAGGAAATCAAAAATATTTTGCGCTCCTGATTATTAGTAGCCATCCATTTATATGGTTTATCTAATGTTAATTCTATTTCTAAACAATCCTATAAAAAAATAATAATGAATACATATTTATGATTAAAATATGTAGGTAATATATTAATAACCTGAGATGAAGTTTTTCCATCAACCATAATCAATTCATTTAATGACCAAATTTTTTTTTTCTTTACAACTTTATTATCAAATTTAATCTGAAATAAGTATAGAATAGGTAGGTTTAAAATTAATTGAAAAATGTGATACATAATAATGTTAAATACCTATGTTATAATTTAAACAATATTTAATTTGAAATGTAGTATTTGTAATCAGGGTCCAGGAATAGAACTTAAAAACAAACTAATTGTTACATTATTTAGTTTCTGTATTTTTTTTAAACAAAAAATCAATATTAATTCATTTTTCTGTATTTGATACCAATTCAATAAATACAATTGTATTTATAATTACTATTAAATGGTTGTCTGTGATATACCTGATTGATGTAAATATTTGAAGGCGGTTCCTTAGTGTCAGATAGACACAAATATCCAAATTTCTTTTTTTTCATATCATTATTAACACCAACGAATGCCAAAAGTTTTTGATCACATTGATCAAATATTTCTTGTTGTAAAATCTGTCTAGCAGTAGCCATTGTATAATGTATTAATATATTCCTAATGCAAAACTATAATTTTACTTTTGAAATCATAGCATTGATTTTGTAGTAATTTAAGGTAATTTACTTATGAGTTAGGTACGAGTCATGGCAGGTTTGTTGACTGCTAATAATGTAATAATTATAACCAGAATAGGTACTTAAATACCTAATATTAATTTATAGAAGTTATAATAAAATTGTATTGATAATATCACGAACTAAGATAGTAACAATCTTAATTTGATAACAATACTAGAATCACAAAATAGATAACAAATACTGTGATAATATTATTATAAAAATCTTTTTACAAAATTACACTACCTATTGGCAAAACAAATTAACGATATGCATTCTGGTGGAGAATAATTGAACCATCCTATTCGGGATGGCTTATATGTTTACATTGAGAATTTCTATTATAAAGCTAATGTTTACAAATTTAACA
>JAIPRL010004691.1:0-36292 GCA_025469235.1 Pemphigus obesinymphae | reverse complement strand
AACCCGGAACCCGGAAAAAATTAAAACCGTTTTTTAACCACGTATCAGAAACCCGGAAAAATTTTAACCGGTTTAAATCCGTAACCCGAAACCCGAAAAATTTTAACCCGTTTTGACTCCCTGGTATTTTAATTATATAGTATGTACAAATAACCTTGTTTTGTACTTTTTTAGATGAATCACATTTTTTGTAATTAATGTTTTTTAAAACCTCGATGTGATCGTCTCCAAAATATTGTTCTTTATATTATATTTGACAATAGGTGTTTTAATTCTAAAATAATTTTAAGAGGTTATTTAGTTTGTTTTTCTTGGACATATTTATACCACTAATTATTATTGGTGTGGCGTCTTCTTAAAAGGATACCTAACAGGTAATATATAGCATAGTAGAATCACACTACGCTGAATCAACATTTTGGCGTTTAGGTTAAATTTAGAGTATAAACGCCTATTACAAAATTTAAAGAGAGGAATATTTTCGAGTGAACCTCATGGGTTTTTTGTAAAATATCCTCTGACAAAAAAGTTAAAACTATTTAAAAATATCAAAAACTAAAAATGCCGTAACTTTTTTTCAGACAACATTTTACAAAAAGCCCATGAGGTTTACTCGACATTATTCTTCTTGTTTAATTAGTGTTTAAGTTCTAAAGTTAACCAAACGACATAATTTTAATTCTGCGTTGTATGATTTTGATACATTGCCAATTAGATAGACGGAGACAGAAAATGCGGGTATAGCGTCCTCTTGTAGAGGACGCTATGGTGTCACTATACCACCCATATTTAAGGAGTTTTATGTAGGCAACTTTTAAGATATTTTTAGAATAATAAATTTAAATAATTAATTGAACAATTAAAAAATTACATACAACATTTTAAAAGTAATCTAAGAATAGTATCTTATTTGTGCACTTTTTTATTGTTGTGGAATCACGACATTTGTTCCAAAACTACTCGTGGCTTTTTGATCACAGTTTGTTCAAAAATTAACATAAAAGAGAAATAGTTACACTAAATAAAAGATGAGAACTTCAACTAAAAAGTATATTTAAATATCTAAAATTTATAGCGACTGATGTAGATTTTTTATATAATATGCATTTTTACACGTTTTACGAGCTGTTAAAATATCGACTTTTTTTATTTTATTTTTAACAGTTAGTAAAATTTGTTAAATTTTACAGTTTTTTATTTTAAAGTTTGTAAAATCACAAGTCAGCTACATCAGTCGCTAGATTTGTTCTTTATAATTTATTTTTTATTTAATTTTATTAGAATAGTTTTAAGTTGTTAAAAATTAAAAATACGTAAACATGTTTTTACAACATTTAAAAATGGTATTGACATAAAACTATTTTTAAATTACTTGAAAATTATATTTAAATATTTTTGAATTTTTATTTTTCTTAAAATTCATAAAAATAGCTTAGACAGAACTGGTTAAAAATTCCTAATTAGGAAAAAAGTTGATATACCTACCTATATATAGTAAACAAGGATATTTTTTCTTTACGCTTAAGAGGCCGCAACACCTGCGATTTTTAAGGGGTTCTGTATAGGCAATTTTTAAGAAATAATATGAAAAAGAAAAATCTAACAATTTAAAAATATTTATGTACATTTTATAATTAATCTAAAAATAGCCCCGTACCCGTATCACTTTTTATTGTTGTGTAATCACGAAATTTCCACTTAAAAGACCAATACGCGTGACAAAATTGTGGAACTATGGAAAGTCGGATTTACAATCTGTAAAAAGATTTGAATGTGTCGGCCTGTCTTCTAGAGATCGATCCAGGCATTTTTCTTTACTATTATAGATTAAAATATAATCAATGTTTAAAAATTTTGATTTTTAATGATAAATAACACGACAAAAAATAATATAAAAATAAAACGCCTCGATCGATCCCTAGAAGACAAACTGATGAATTCAAAACAGTTTTCAGAATTGAAATCCGACTTTTCAAAATCCCACAGTTTTGTAAGGCTTTTAGGTCGATTTTTCGTTGGTCTTGCGGCCTCTTAAGTGATAGATTAAACGCGCCAATTTATCCATTTACACTTATATTGTTACAACATTTAATTTAATTTCTATTCTATAGCATAAAATAAATTATTAAGTCATAGAATATATTTGCTATAAGTTTGCGTATATACTTCAAAAACAGTTGTTTAAAAATATAGTATTAGGTACATGATTTATATATATATATATATATATATATACGATTTTAATAAACAATGGTGGCAGTTACTATCGGCAGTACGATGCATTGTCGATTCAAAAAGGAAAAAAAATTACATGATTTTTAGAAATTCAGAAAATTAAAAATTAAACATTTATAAATACCTATATAAATTGATTCTTACACTAAACCTAATTGACTACACTAGGGCAACATTCATTTATCAATTTGGTATATAAGAACTTATACCTAAATAATTTCAAATTAATTTTAATGTCTTTACTCAAAATAAAAAAGCTTGCGAGGTCTACAACCGTCCTGTCTAATTTTTTTTCAATTAAATTTAAAACTTAAAAATTATAAAATTAAAATTTTATTCAAAATGTAGGTCCATAATACATATATGTGTATTATATACCTACCTAATTTCATTTAATACATAATTTTAAATACATTTTAATGTCTCTACCCAAAATAAAAACCTACGAGGTCCACAATCGTTCTGTCCGATTTTTTTTTTTTTTTTTAATTAAATTTAAATCTTAAAAGTAGGTACAAGATTAATTTTTAATCTAAAACGTAGGTATATTCATATGTGTTTTAGGTACCTATTTTGGTTTTTTTCTTTGGTAAATTTAATTGAAATTTCTTTCTCTATGACCATATAATATATTAAGTAATCATAAAATATCTTTGTAGGGAAACAGTGTTCAATTATTTTCGTATGGCTATAAAGTTTAACATTTTTTTGGTATATACCCAAATTATAAGTCTTGTGGGGGTTCATAACCGTCCTGTCTAATTTTTTTCAATTAAATATAAAACCTTAAATTTATTATGTTATGTTTGATCCAAAATGTAGGTATATTATACATAGATGTATTAGATACCTATTTTCTTACTTTCGAAGGTAATTTAATTGAAATTTTTTTCTCTCTGTCCATTTAAAGTAATTCTTCCACTAATCTTAAATTAGCTCAGTAGCGGATTTCACTCTTGTCCTGTCCATATTTTTTAATTAAATATAAAACCTAAAGTCACTATAGTTATGTTGGTGAGCGCTATTGTCAATCGTCCCGACACCACACATGTATACGTTGTGAACTGTATTATTGCATCGTTTTCACAACATAAAATCATAACAGGTTAATATAAATTTACTAAAATCTAATTACAAACGTGTGTATATAAAGTGATCAGTTTACTGTTAAATTAATTATTTTAATATATACAAAAAAAAATTCTAATTACGTTATTTACCGTTGCGATAGAATCCGAACTATTCACATAGTTTAAACTTCAAAGTGTATAATACAGTGGCTTATTTAAGGGGGGGGGGTCTCGGGTTCTGACCCTCCCCACGAAGCAAAAAAAAATCATCAAAATGTATCTTTTCTTTTTAGGACCCTTTTTAGGTTTTTACGAATAAACTATTAATTATTGTCACCCGTCGGTAAATTGCAGTACCGAAATAATAAATTCTGTTTTTTTTATTTGAATTATAACGGCTAAGCCCCCCCCTCCTCATAAAAATTGAAAATATGCCACTGGTATAATATATAGGTTATTTAAAGTTTTTATAAAAAAGCTGATCAGTCGGAAGTGGATCTTTGGTCGTCGGATAATTTACTTTTGAGAATGTATAAATTAATAAATGTATTGGATTTGAAAATAACGATAAACATTTATCTTAATAAAATGATTCTTAACATAGATATTACTGTAAAAATTAACTAAAAAAAATTTCAACATTCTAACATAATACGTATATAATGTATAAAATACATGAAATTTTCACAGGTTTCAAATTTATAGAACTATTATTTTCGGAAATTACCATTTAAATCTATATTTTTTCTTTTTTTCGGTAGTTTTTTCTCGATTATCGAAAAATTACTTCTTCATAATACCTTTGTAGTATCCTGATCACATTTGTTACTAGAAAATGGATGCACATATGTAATGATTAGAAATCCAGAGCCGGCGTTAAGAGAGCCTTATAAATAGATACTACCTATATATAATATAAAATTATCATTAATAACGAGTAAATATTTAATCATAGTTTTTGTCCATGTGTTATTTGGCATGTATAATAATATAATAGTTAATTCGATTATAAGTATGGAAAACATTTGTCTAATATGAAATGCCTAAAGGACAAAATAAATAATAAAGTCTACCCTGGCGTGTGTCTACATATGCAGTATTGTGTAGTAGGTGTTTTTAAAAATTAGCATTTAACCGTTTGTATTTATTTGTTTTGTTTAGAAAATAAAATTTGAAATGGCATCGTGAATATTACCCGAGGATTATGAACGTAAGACACGTACAGAAAGTTATTCTCTATTCCTGATTAACGTTAGCGTTAATAGTGGTTTTTATGCACAATTTTATATGAAATTGACGTGAAAAACTAAAAAATATATATAATTATTAACCTAACTTAACATATTAGGTATACTTACATATTTTTTGTCACTAAAATTGTATGCATTGTTTCTACAACTCGTGTAGGTCAACAGTAATGAATACAGCGTATTTAAAAACTGGGAAAACATGTGACGTGTCGACAATGCGTTTGTATATTTATCTTATAATTATAGATAACGTGTGGAATTTTTAGTTGACAGAAACGTGTCAAATGACAAACTTTATAGAATTAGACAATAAAAACGACAAAATTAGGACTATATGTGTATATTGTATATAATATAATATGGATATAATATTATGCATACAATATTACAAATGAATATCGTCACATATATATCCGTATATATATATATATATATATATCGAACGACACTCGTACAAGTTCATATATATATTTAAATATATACATGTGTGTATACATTAAATATAGTTTAGAAAAAAAAAATGTAAAACATAACATATAATATATATAAATAAAAAGGCACTTGCAATAGTACAAAAATGTTTTAAAAAAAGACTAGTGTTTTTCTTTGTATATATAAAAAAAAAACCAAAACAAAATAAACATTTACTGTACACTGATATTCGATAATCAACTTATTTATATAATATATTATAAATGTATAAACAATAAGAAGAAAAATGGATACATGGAATATATACAAAGATGAATCGCACGTACGCGATGGACGAAATGTTAAATATTCGAATAGATTACGTAGGCGTGTCCATGAGGCCTCACCTAACCTAAAATATATTTATAAACCATGGAAAAATTGTGATTTATTTATACTTTGATCAAATGTGATGATAATATTCAAAGATGAATAATCTTGGTTGTAACGAACATAAATTCGTAATTTTATATTCGATAATACTTGTTTGAAATCATTTAATATAAATTCTCTATAATATAGAATTACTCATTATATATATATTTTTTTATTTAATTATTTTATAATATTTTAAAATTCTAGCTTTTTCGTATATAATTATTTGGACTACTGCATATTATATTATTATGTATGTACCTATATTAAAAAATATATTTTAAAAATGGAAATAACCAATATCAATAATTGATTTTGTTTTCAATTTTGATGGGCTAACTTTTCTTAATTTCATCAACATGAGGATTTTTCTGATTTTTACTTTTTAAATTTATTAAATATTAGCGTATACGAGCATATCATATGGTCGCAACAATTCGACGATGTGACTTTAATTGCAAATTTAATACCATCTACTATGTTTTATAAGTAAATTATCAATATTGCTCACAAATATTGCTATATCGGTAAGATAGAGTAGTTGGCCCATCAACATTTTCAGAACAATGAACTTTTTAAATCGGCAATATCTTATAGTTTTTGAAAAATAAAAAATAATTTAAAAACAATTTTTACTGGATTTTTTGTATAGGGGTACGTAAATAATATATCTCGATTAAATATTATATAGAGAAACAAAAACAGAACTTTAAAATATGTATTAAAAAAAAAAAAAAAAATCATACAACGAGCAATACGATCTTCGTGGGACACCAGTTATAGTATTCAGTCATAATTTCTATATCAATTTATTTATCATAAATGTAATATGTATTTATATTTTTGCGTCAATGTATCAAAAAAAAAAAAAACAACAACAACGATCCGAGTAATTCGAAAAAAATTTGATTTCTGTTTCCCCGGCCATGACAGACATGACTCCTATACACGTTACATATGATATATGCGCGAACGGTATTATCGTACATGATAACATATAATATTGTGAACAAACGGTATTGATAATATAATAACGCCAATCTCGTTTGTGCGGTCACCGCGGTCACCGTGGCCTGGCCGAGTAACGGCGGCGGTGTCCGCGGACGGCCTGCAGTGGCCCGGGCGGTCACAGGCGCTCGCCGCTTATGCACGTGGTGATGTTGTAGTACGCGTTGTCCGGAAACCTGTCCAGCTGTATGTAGTCGGTCTCGTCGACGAGCAGCTTGTCCAGCAGGTCGATGAGCTCCGCGAAGTCGGGCCGGTCGTCCGGGCATTTGTCCCAGCAGTAGAACATGATGTTGTACACCTCGCGTCCGCAGTGCTGCGGCTTGTCCAGCCGGTACCCGTCGCGGATGCGCTTCATGACGTCCGCCGCCGCCATGCCCGGGTACGGGGTCGAGCCGAGAGTGACGATTTCCCACATGAGCACGCCGAACGACCAGGCGTCCGACTTGGCCGAGTACATGTTGTCGAACAGGGATTCGGGGGCCATCCACCGGATGGGCAGCCGGCCCTCGGATTTGCGCTCGTACACCCGGCTGCTGGCCACGTCCCGCGCGAATCCGAAGTCCGATATCTTGCACACCCGGTCCTCCGTCACCAGTATGTTCCGGGCCGCCAGGTCTCTGTGGATGATCTGCAAACAGGCGGTCGTCACATATTAGGTCGGTCAAGTGGTCATATTATATTATTATAAGCTAGTGTTATTACAAGTACATTATTGGATTATATTATAAGCAGTGTTGAGTAAGTTACTTTTAAAAAGTAACTAAGTTACGTTACTAGTTACAAAATTTAAAGGTAACTAGATTACTTTTTCATTACCAAAATACAAAAGTAATAGCGTTACATTACTTTTTAAATTCAAAAGTAACTAGTTGACAATGATGTTACTTTTAACATTTTTAAATATGTAAAAATGAAAATGATAAAATATAATGTCAAAAAAATTCTTATTTTTTTCTGATAGTCGTCAGTCGAATATTATAAAATTCAATATCATGCCCACTCCAACCCATTACCTACATAGAACCATACAATCGTTAAAATATCTACTTTTTACAGATTTATTTATAAATATGTAACGCGTTATTTTACAAAGTTACTTACAGATAATTAACGTAGTTACTCTTACGTTACTACAAAAATTAAATAACAAAGTTACTATAACGTTACTCGAAAAAGTAACTACGTTACAGTCGTTATGTTACTACCCAACATTGATTATAAGTAATGCGATTTCAAATCGATAATATGATCCGCTACACTATAATGTTCAGTGGAGTGTTTAGACATTTTTTTTTATGGACGGGCCACCGAGTTAGATTCAGAAAACGTAAAATGTTTTTTCTGATGTTCTTATTATGGTGGATGAAATCGATTTAAACTATCCACGATATAATAGATTTGGAATTGGTAAACAATGATATATAGCGGGTCTTTATTAATTTCTGGTGACAGTTTGGATCTTTTGACTGTTTTTTTTTTTTTTTTAGTGGCTGTAAGGCGTTTGAACACCCAACTATTTCTATTGTTATTATTTTGACGTTTTTCATACGACAGTCCTGTATTATTTTATGTTTGGTTATTACCTATTTATTAAATATCGTTTATGTATTAACCATTTATCTGATTAAATCAAACGATTGAAAAATTAAAATGAATTGCGTCTTAAGAGGAAAGATAAACTCGAAAAAAGATTCCGGCTCTTCTAACTTTAATCTTCTAAAAATATTTGAAAATAGAACTGATACTGAATTGATGAAATGAGCTGTAATAAGCAAACCACACACAACTCAAAAATAATACAGTACGTAACTGGCTCACAAAATATGCAACTCCTAATCATTTTTGATTCTTGTATTATATAACACAAAAATATGTTTTTGATAAATTAAACTTATTAAGTATAGGTATTTAGTTGAAATTCACAATATTTTATCAACTCTTGTCAAATTATCTTATAAAGTGAATAATTATTTTAAAAATTATAATCAAAAATGTATATTTATAAATAAATGTATTTTAAAATATTTCCAATTGTGCGTTTTGGGCCAAGACAAACCGCATAAAAAAATGTGGGTGGGCCCGGGCCTACTCGGCCCACTCCCTGAACATGCCACTGATAATGTTATATTACAGTACTCATATTCGAGAGCCAAGACGGTTTACAGGGGTTCTAAGATGCGCAGATTTGTAGAAATTCAAAAGTTCAAAAGATCCTATTGTAAAAATTAAACGAAGTATTCGTGGAAACGACTAGAATTTTAAACTGTAGAATAAAGAATCTAAAGGTTAGATTTTCAGTTCTAATGTAAATTAGAAACGTTATAATCTGGACGGCATAGTATTAGCCGTATCAACTGCAGAATAAGTTGGATGGATAAAAATGATGTTGAAGCGGGAAGAACAACGGAATTGTTAAAAAAACTAAACCGCGCAAGTTCATGTATTTATCGAGTCACAGGAGTACAAAAGGAATACAATACAATCTCCATTCGAGAAAAACGTCGTGAATGGAAATTTACGAAATTAGCTACTAGCTATAGTGTGGATACTATATGTAGAATATGTAACAGAACGAGTTAGGTAGATTTTTATAAATAAAAAATAAAATTAATTATATCGAATTCGGTTAAAACTGATAATATATAGAATAAGCAGATACTTTAACGATTGCATGACTTTTTAATGGTAAGAGTAGGCATGATATACTTCATAATATTCGACTGACGAATATACAATCAGAAAAATAAAGATTGTTTTGACATTTTATATTATCATTTTCCTTTTTACATAATTAAACATTTTGAAAGTAACGTACCTAGGTATATAATATGATAAACTGAGCCCTTACATTATAGAGAATTTATTATATAGAACCCTAAGTAAACCATAAAAATCGTACAGATGGTTTGCTGTTAAGGTTTTTGCGTTTGTGACCACTGAATATACAAGTTTGCCAGAAATATTTTCGAGTCCTCCAACAGCCCACCTGGTTTTAGTATAATAATAATATAATGACCGGATCCGAGTGCACACGAGTCGTTTTCGTATGCATACGACATAATAATACAGGTATATACGTCGACCGTCCGATTTGAAGTTACATATAGGTATTTCGGATTTTATTATTCAAAATCGTAAACAATATTTTGCGCGTTCAGATTAAATAAATTACAAACACAATATAACGTACCTATCAATATAAATTATAAAACCGGACGACGTTATCGGGTATTTCTAAAATCGATTCTAACATTTTGTATTCTGTTTAAAAAGTATATTCGAAAGAGCTAATAAGTTGAAAAGTATGTTGTATTAACTATTGTAAACGCGTAGGTGCATTGTTTTTTTTCGGTTATAAAAAAAGTTATGCGATTAAATTTTTTATGCATATTAATTGCTGTCGCGGTAAACAAATAAATATGGAGGAAATATAATTATTGTTAAAATATATAACCCGACCAATAAGTATGGGTCGATCTCGACAAATGTGTTAAGACCATACAGTTAGGTACCCTACAGTATATCAGTTAACATTATAAAAAAAAAAAACACAAAATGCAGCAGAGAAACGTATTTCGATTTATTAAATCAGATCTTCTGTTCTGACTCCACCGGATACAAATTTGCCGTAAATTATCATCATTTTCAAACGGACCGATTGCCGATTGTTGATACGGTTCATTAGTTTTTGGTATAATAACGAATAATAATTCTCATCGGTACACGATCCGTAACGCTGAATTTACATTTAAATTTTATTCAAGACCGGGAAAATTTAATGATATCTTCAATGCTCCAGCACACGATGGAAAACTATAATAATAGCATATTATATCCTCTACTAATAAATAGGTATTCGCAGATACTCTAGATAAATTAATGTTATCGCGATCGAAAAGCCTAATTCGAACTGAATAAAACCGCTGTAATCGAAATATCGACTGTTATCTGACCCGCGGGTACAGTTCGATTACCTGTTTTCAAACCGAGTGCAATGAATTCGAATTTAGATATAATTTAAATTTGACTCGAGTGCAATTCGACCGCGTCCATTCGAGTAAAAAGTGCAATCTATACATTTATGACTATATGTTTTACAGAAAATCGCACGCGAGACCACAGTCGTTTTAACGTTATATTGTAATTTAACTCGAATTTGAACGTTTTTCGTGTCGGTAAGTTTGTAAATTTTAGACTCGACACGTTCGAAAGAAACAAATCGCATAGGTATAATATATATTATATACATATACATTGTACAGGTATAGATAATTACAGGCCATACTGCACGAAAAAACATAAATCCCGTGTTCAATTTATTCGGTATTACTCATAGAGTTATCTCGAAGAAGTTATTATAGTAGTTTGAAATATTCAATTTTTAGTCGAATCGATTTATGTTTTCGATCATATTACACGCCATTGCCGCTTGCCGCCGCCGAATGGACGACTTCCGCCTTAATAAACTTTTTCATTTTCATTTTTTTTTTTGTATCAGTAACATCGGTTATACCTGCGATAATTTACTGGCCATTGCTCCCTTGTATACATGTACTATATATAGGAATGCTGCTATTAAATGATTTTGTACGAAAATAATGCACGACACATAACAATACGTATACGTATGTTTTGGAAATATTTTGCCATCCGCGAATTGTAACCACAATAATACAACCAAAGACGGTCAGTCATGAATTAAATTGTATACTATACTATACATATATATGTATAGTAATAATATAGGTATAGAATTTTAGCCGAACACGAAAAATTGTGGTTAAATTGTAACGTTATACACGTGCGCACACAACGTGCACATTTTTTTTAATTTCAGAATTTCAGAATAGGAATACTGATTTTAAGAATGGATGCATTTAACAATTTTACAAACAAAGTTAAATTATTATTTTTATTCTCTAAATGAAAACGAAATGGTCGATGGATACGAAAATAAAATAAAAATGTCTATCATACTTTATGGTATTATTAAAACCGAGAAAGATCTATACAATCTGTTTTAAGGGGTCCAATAATGGCGATTTGAATAAAAACCAAAATTTTACCGTTTAAAAATGTTTAAATGCCGTTTACAATAGAATTTTATAAGTGGATTCCATGTCACATATCATTTTTTATTTTCAGGTAATCAAGATTTCGTTTAAAAATAGGCATATAGAAATCTGTCCTTATTCGGTCGATATCCTACAGCTCTCGTTAATAATTATTTAAATCATGAAATGTCGAGATTATTTCGATAGAGAAACGATTTCATTTAAGTACCTACTTCCTGAAAAACATTTTATTATTTACTTAAATAAATATAAATAAATATTTATTAATTTAAAACTCGTTTTAAAAAAAGGAGTTCTTCAAGGAAGTATTCTAAAAGTCATAGAATTTCTTTTGGTGTCAATAAACTATATTTCTACAATAATAATAATTATGTATTGCGTTGTGCACATAGACTATATTACAGAGTCTTGTTTATACATGATAAAATGCACGTAGGTACAACGATGGATATTATAAAACTAAATGGTACTACGTTATGAATACATCGTTTTTTCGATAAACGATTTTGAATTAGTTTCCAATATGTAACATAATTGTATATTATAATGATAAAACGATTATTAAATTAGGTAGAATTATGACTTATTGCAACATTAAAATATTATCTGTCGAAAAATATCAACGTAAATAGTAAAATTATTCGAATTACCAATGTAATTAGACGTCTATTTAAAGATTTATATTGTTTCCTTCTAAAATCTCGAGTTTATGGTAAAATTGTTTACCTATTATGGTTCATGGGAATATATAATTATTATTGTTGACTCGAATATACTCTAGAATGTGATATTGTTGTAATAAACTTGTATTTTTTTTACAGAGTTGTGCATGATGGAATTCGTTCGTGAGTCATATTTGAATAAATCGAGAAAACACTGGATCATCTGAAATACATTTGTTTCATTTCAACGGAATAAAATAGTGATACCGATTGATAAATGTTTGTCACAAAAATAATGAAAACTATAAAAGATTGTCTAAAGAAAATAATATAATGATAATTATTGAAAATTCATCAGTGCAGGATCGTTTATTTTCCACACTTTTGTATTTATATTTCATTTTAAAAGGTCAGTATAATATATTTGTTATTATCGTTTTATTTATTGAAGTAATTAAATTATATTAATGAAGATTCATTCAATTTTAATTGATGATTAAAATTAATTTATTCAGTCATAAATATAGATTCTAATTAGGTAGAATTTTTTTTTTTTTTTTATAGGGAAGCAAGTTAACTTTGTCTTACATAATATCAAGTATACGTATCCACGTTTTTATGTTTATCATTTAGAAATTGTTTTTTGTTTTTAAGAAATGATAATTGGTTTTTAAAAAATATGATTTTATTTAAAAAAGAAGTCTACATTTGGGTGGAGAATATTAATTATTTGGTTAATCAGTTATAACTTATATAACAATATTAAGTTGTTTGAAGTAATTAATATTTTCCGTTATAATATGATAATTTCTTTATAATGACACAGTATTTGAGATAGATGTTACGAGGAAAATATCTAAATAATTATTAACTTATCGGTTTTATCACTTGCAAGATCTTAATAAATAATAACGAAAAATAATCCTTAATAAAACGTTAATCGATTCGATATTTCACTGCAAAATGACATCAAATATTTCAAAATGACACAAAACGAAATTACTTTCGAAAATTCACGGACACGGTTCAAAATTTATTTAAAACATTTTTATTTATCCTTTATCTCACGAGTACAATACGATTATAACAAGAAGCGAGTTATCTCGAACATTATTTCGTAGATGAAAAGATCACTTATCTGGATAATTGTCCGTATGCATTCTGCATTGTTTTAAGGTTTTTATTTTGTGAATTGGCGATCGTCATAGTTAACAGTCCAAGATACGTCGAATTATACGTGTCGGCTTATTGTACGTCCGGAAAATATTTTCACATTTAACTTAATTTGATTGAATTAATTAGCGCTGTTAACTATTATCATAGATGAATTTTTCGTTATCTAGTTTTATGGTTATCTTATTATCTAATAATAGGATTTATATGATGCGTGCAATTAACTAGGTGTTTAAGCGGTCCGTTATTATATAGGTTCAATGTACCATACCCCTTTAGACGACAAGAAGTCCATTCCCTTGGCGATCTGATAGCAGAACATAATGAGTTCGTGCGACGTCAACGAACTCGGACCATGCGTATTTGTGTAGTAGTTGATGCCTCGAGAATTCCTCAGTACGCTCTGGAGTTTGCCTAATTTAGCGTATTCCATGACGACGAACAAGGGGTCTGCAATGGAAAAGAAGTGAAACGAAACACATATTATAATTGCAAAGTATATCATAATGGTATATTATTGTATAATTTAAGTGAACGGGACACTCCTCCATAAGGAATATTTCAGAGGAGAGGGGCAGGCAAACTATATATTATGATTAATGGTCATCAAACATTGAAAATGTATGCTATTTGAACTGGAAAAAACATGGTCTCGCACATAATATGACATTCTCCGGGAAGAGGGTACGTCTATGTAGGCATCTTCTGACGATCATAGGCGCCCGTGACGAAGAGAACCACGCGAAAACGGTCAGCATAAATCAATACATTATGACGTTTAAAATATGTACGATTGAATGTATTGCATTTAAACTATATTATATAGCAACAAAAAACGTGACATAATTTGAACTATAAATATGACTGGAATTTCGGTACTTTTTTTTTCAGAGTTATCTATTGTCAGTAACGTTCGTTTTGTTAAAAATTCATTGGCATATCTGTATATATATATAATAATTTATTTTATATTTTATGGGTTTTTAGGTATTAAGAAAAAAAAAAACATGTGGATATTTTTAAATTTTTTTTTATAATGACTTAGGTAAACATAAAAATTTGATTTTAACGGTGATTACAATATTTGTATTTACAAATCTTAAATTGATTACCGAACGAATAACAATTAATATAAAAATAACATTTTTAGTGGATTATTTGAAGTTTTTAGGGCATAAAGACGTAATTATCTTGGAATATTTTTACGGCATTACTCGTATAATATATAATCAGCCCTAGTTATGGATTATATTATCGCTCACGATTAATTATTGTCAAAACATGATTTTCGCCGAATGGTGAAATATTCTCAACCGGTTTGGCCCGACAAGTGGAATATATTTTATATTACAGTATTACGTATGAGTGCGTACCTCTTTCCGAACAACATCCCAACAGCTTGACGACGTGCGGATGCGGTTCGAGCGATTTCATCACCTGTAGTTCCTGTACCAGGTCGAGTCGCTCGCGTTCGCCCGCGTTGTCCTTGAGCGTTTTGACCGCGACCACCATATTGCCCTTGAACCCTAAAATAATAAGTGTGCACGCGCATGTCACATACTGTACATTTTCTACACAATGTTTGTACGGACAAACCATATAAAAATTTCAGGGGTCCCTTACCTAGCACGTTGTACGCTTCGCACTTCCAGACTTGACCGAAACTACCCTCGCCCAGTATCGAACACACCCGCACATGGTGTCTGGGTATCTCCCACGGATCCACTTCTTTGATCACCGACTCCTTGCCTCCGGTGTACTGTCCGTGGACCGACGGATCCGAGCCCCAGCTCTCGTATCGGGTGAAAGCCCGTGGTCCGCTCCAGTGGTGCATGACCATCGGGTCGTCCGATCTCGAGCTGATCATTTTGCCCTGGTTTTGTAGAAAAAATATCAAGTGTGTGAGCGTATAATTTACTGTATAATAATCAGTAGTGGATCTAAAAGTATATCATTGAAGACTGGCAGAATAATATTATTGCAGGTAATATGATATTAAAAAAAAAAAAAAATCTAAACACAAATAGGTAGGTAGGTACTACAGTAGAGTCTCGCTAATCCGGACCCCGCTAGTCCGGATGGACCTCGAAATTGCCATTAGTACCATAGAGTCAATATATTTTAAATTTTAATCAATAAGATGTTTGGTTTTTTATTCTAAATTAATATGTAGATTGAAAATTTTGACCTGGGTTGTAGTATTGAGACCTAAAGTCATTTTTACCATAAAAACATCGATATTTTTAGTTTTATCCATCTAAAACTTGTTTAACAAACATTTTAAAGATGATTCCGTTTAAATCTGATTTTCGGTGATCCGGACGGGGTTTGGTTCCATCAAGACCGGATTAGCGAGACTCTACTGTATATACTAATATAGAGTAATAAGAGTGTTTTAAAATACATTTACTTAAAAATAAGTTTTCCTGCTCGTGATTTTTAAAAATGTTGGTAAATTTAAAATGTAGGTTAGTTATTACTTTTCTAGTTTAATATTTATATAATCTGTCTTGGAATTTATAAAAATAAATCAAACATGATCAATATAACAGTTATTAAAAACCAATAGTAATATAAAAGTATCCTGTATACTTCTGGTAAGATACTCGTACATAACATTTTGTATACAAATTTTTGATAAAGATACATTTTTTTTAATGCTCTTATCTTAAGTATATATCACATACCTCTATGTATGTATTTAGATAATTCTGAAGGTGGATATTACTAGTGGTACTTAACTAGTATAAAGCGATGCTAAAGTTCCGTATGAATAATAATAGTAATACTATTTGTTTAAAAGGTATTTTACACTTATTTAAAACTGAATTTTAAGCTAAACCTTAAGTAGCATTCAGTGTCACTGAAAAAGAGTATAGTGGAAAAATTTGAGAAAATTTATCGCTGAATCTATAGGTTTCGGTTTGTGAACAATGGGGTTTAATATATAGCCATTTCAGTGATGCACGAAACTTAGTTCTAATCATATTTAATTGTAAACCTATTATATAACTAATAAAAGATTTATATTATATAATATAATTTAGCCATATTAACGAAAATATTAAAAAAAAAGTTCGATGGATGCTTCAACTCTTAAGCTTCCTTATCGTGGTAAATTATTATTTATGTTTATAATAATAATAATATTACGTAATATGGTGTATATTATAACTCACGATGGAATTGACTTTTTTGGACTTGACTTTGGCGGAAAACAGTCTTTTGCGGAACAGGCAAGCCAACACACCGGCAGTAGTCAGGATAATGGTCGCGACCACTATGGACACCAGGGTCAGGACCAGGTTGTTCTGTACAGGTTGCTGGGTGGTCACCGTGGGCGGGGTGAGCGCCGCTTCCGTAACATTTTTCGTTTCGTCCGGCGGTCGAGTGGCACTGGTGGTGGACGTCGTGGTGGACTCGGAAACCGTTGTCGCGGCCGCCGCGTTGACGGTACTGGCCGCCGTTGGTGAAGTGGATGCTTCGGCGACCGGTGATGTGGCAGCGGCCACGGTGGAGGCCTTTTGCGTGACGACGATGGCGGGCGGCGCCGGTGATGGTCGAACTATAGGAACTTTGTTTGTGGAGGTGGTGGGCCTGGGCGGTGGCGACGGCCTGACCAGATTGGGAGGTTTCATCTGAGGGGGCAGGGGGATGCCGCTGCCTCCGCCGCCACCACCGATCGGAGGCGTCCAACTAGGCTTTCTACCACCGCCGCCGGGCCCTTCCACTTTGGCCCACACTTGCGTCTTGGTCGTCAGGTGTCCATCGTGGACCGTCACGTACAGGTAAATGTTTTTGCCCTCCTATAAGAATAGTACAATTATTAAGACGACATCACATACTCAGTTCTTGAGTGGTTTTATACTTATAAACGATATTATAAAAAAAAAAAAAATTTTAAATATATTTCGAAAAATGGTCTTGGGTATTTGCACTTCGCAGTACCTACCTACCAATTTTTAATTTTTGTGCAGTAATGATATTCGTTTAAAAGAAATGTTTACGCAAACAAAAAGTTATCGTAAAATTGGTTTAAGTTTTAAGATTTATAACATCATTTAGTGACGTAATCGGAGAAGAGAGTTAACGGAGCATAACATTTTTTTTTTTTTAGTTTTAAGATTTTACCCCAATTTTACATGATTGGTTAACCTTTCTTTTTTTGCCCATTAGCCGGAAAACTCCTCTCTAAATTAATTTCTGGTTACGCTACTGATAACGTCTATTATATAATTTGTATTTGACGACATTTCAGGGACAAATTTCCTTTTAACTATTCGAATACTTATTGTTTCCTTACTGTCTGACGAACAGACAAGCAGTACTCAATTTTAGTTTTTGCTAATTATTATAAGATATATATATTATAGTGATAAATAAACCATAAATATATTTTTGTAAGGGCATTGAATGCTTTTTAACTAAAAGTTTCTATTACCAAAATTCTATAAAAAGTTCATCTATATGTTAACATAGAAGCTATTTATTTATTGATGTGTATATATGTATTTTAATTATTGGAATAATGGAATATAAGTCTATCCAAAAATATATTAGTATTCCGAAAAAATATTAAGTTTTCACCCGCAATGATACTTCTGGAAAATATTGTGAAGTATAATGTTAGTAATGTATAATTTTCTCCATAAAAGCGGGCTTTAATATTGTAATATCTATAAAAAAAATTACAACTATCTAATAATAATCGTTAGATTTCTAGAGTTTAATCCGATTCTTATATATTGCAGTTTTTGTAACTAATGTATTCGAATGACCTTGACAATTACAATTTAATTTTTTTTCATTTTAATAGGTGAACGAGAAAAATGAGACTAATCACTAAAAATATAAAAGCTAATACAATATATACATTATACTTGTATATAATTTGTCGAGGAATGCGCTAGAAACGACGACGTTCTACTTTCGGCTTCATATATAGGTATCTATACTATAAAATATACACGATTTTAGTCAAACTGAGTTATTTCGGTTATGTTAAACCGCAATGCATTATTATTATATCTTACATGTTTTAATAACCTAGTTAATCATTATATGAATGTTAATTAGAATTTTTTAATTTATACAATATTCGAAACTCCGTTTTATTCTAAACGAACGCCACATTTAACTAACGAATATTGTTCTACAAAAAACGAACAGAACTTTGGATTATTTGTGTTATTTTTAAAATATGTAAACTTTTTTGTAATATTGGTCTATTTGATATAACTATATTTTCGAGAAAAGATTCAACCATTATACTTACTATGTAAATGGGTAATTTATAATTATAAATATTATAACAGTATATATATCTACGTAATATTGTAAAGTATATTATAATATATAATCTATTATCATATTGCATACCATGAATATATTATGCGAAGGTTCTTATAGAAACGTATAAAGTTTTCAGTCTAGTGATCATGCGTGTTGAAACTATACAAGACCTCCTATCATTATCACCAGGTAAAGATATTTGAGTACCCTATTCATTGTGTTCAATCAATAGTTAAAAATCAACGTTATACAACCAAGAATCTATTATCATATCATATACGTTTGACTATTATAGGTATCGTTATACCATATATAACAACACATCGTGTATCGAATAATATCGAATTGTTTTGTCCCATGGTTTGTTTTTTAGATTAGTTAAATATTATTTATGAAAAAGTTCGAATTAACGATGCAAAAAATCATGTAAGAAGTAAGTGTGTGTGTGTGTGGGGGGGGGGGGAGAATTTAAGGGACCATGTTTTTGGAACAATAAAGACATTTTTTGGTTCGATTCCAAATTATGATAATTTTAGACCGACTATCAAGTCCAAAAAATAAGATAAGAATATAAGATAATAAAATAAGATACTATATACCTATAGTTTTTGGAAGATTAGTTATAGCTGTAGTATACTAAATTGGAGGGACTCAATTCCAACATTACAGAAATTAGGATAGAACTCAATATACTAATAATACACAAATGGGAATAAATTCAAGATTTCGAATTCAAATATTCAATTTAACATTTTAATATTTCGGGACGAATTATATTATAGTTAAGTTAATATTTTTAAAATTAATTTAGATTTATTATAATCATTAATGTAAGTATAGAGTATTTTACTTGTCGAGATGTCAATAAAGTATAAGAATATCGTTAAAAGTTTAAAATAAAGTTAATAAGGTATAAGACATTCGTTTTTATTTCTTTAATCTACCTAATACCTATTATTAACTTGCCATTAGATTAGAAAGAACCAGTTTTTTAAAAATACATTTGGAATAGAAAACTTTTTGGGGAATTTATAATAATTTTTATATATTATCTTATTTTAAATTGTATTCTTCCGAAATTATTATACAATTTACATATAATTATTATACAGGTACCAATACTCAATTATATTTCTCATTTCGGCATTTAGATGGTTTCTCATTAGATTTTTATTCACTTGTCCGTATATCATCGTATTCAACTTTTATCATTATGCTGTAGGTATGTCTACAGTAATTTTCCATCATTACATTCTCAAAATATTATTTTGTTACTATTTTCATTATTTATCTGAAATTGCTGTTACCTCTACATCTACGGCAATTATTTACTTCGTAATAGTAATAATCTACATACGTCAATAGTAGGTAATAATTGCATTCTAATGATTTGACGTATCAAATCGTAAATAAAAATAATGATAATAATAGTTAATATAATGTGTATTTTAAGATTTTAGATTAGGTATACCTATATTGTAATGTATTTATATTATATAGATACATATTGTATGAATTTGCAGTTATTAAATGTATCGCTTATGTATAAAATGTGTACAAAACGTATATATTTTATGTTGAATAGACCCAGATAAGGCATTTTTTCACTCGCAAGACTATTAAGTTTATAAATAGGTAAATTCAGTATGCACTCGAACTGCACTAAGTTGTAAAAAACACAAAACATATAATATAGGCTTGCCAATGAGACTCCGTCATTTCTCTCTTAGTCTAGCATTTTCTTTTTTGCTTAAATTGTAATTTTTATGTAATTTTTGTTTTTGTTTTGTTTTGTTTTGGATTATTTTGTTTTTGTTGTTTTGTTTTGTATACCTATGCTTATGTATACCTACGCTTTTGTATAAATTGGGCTCACGCCTGTAAAAATAAATAAATATAATAGGTGAAGTTCGATAAAGTGATTTTTTGTTCCTTTTTGAAGATATTTTGATCCTTTACCAAAAAAATCAACAAAGAAACTCAAAAGGGAACAAAATATCCCACTAGGTACTTATATATTCATTTTCTGTCATATTTTAATTTCCTCGTACATGTTTTGTTCCGTTTTTGAGATTTGTATGACCCTCTATGGATTTTTTTGGCAATGGATCAAAATCAAAATATTCAAAAAAACAGAACGAAATATCCTCGATGGGTTAAATATATTCGAGTCGAATATTTTTCATTTTTAGTGATCACGGAAAAGGAAATCTTATGGGATAATGGGTATTATATTGCCTATTATTGCTGGATATTTCGTTTGTATATTTGAGACATTTTGTTATTTTATTGGTTTTTTCTTCATTTTGGAAAAGAAACAAAATCTCCCGAAATTGTCCAGTAAATTTGAGATGTCATTTTCAAAAAAAAATTATGTTGTGTAATAATATGCAAGCGTATTAAGTGATTTTATAACGATTGACGATATTTACCTTATTCGTTAAAGACGTGTTGGTGGTAACTTTTCCATTTTCATCGATAGTAAACGGCAACGGTTCCTCGTTCTCCTGGACGATATTGAAACCTGACGAGTGTTCCAGCCCGTATTGCAGGAGCGTCTCATTACTGACGTCTGACACGCGGACCCGTGCCACTACGGTGCCTACGGGAGCCGTGGAGTCGACTCTCCAATTCCTATCCACCCATATGGACGGAGGACTTCCGAGGAGTTCACAGAGTCCTGGAATATGATAAAAATGAAAAATTAATTCAAATTTGGAATGTCGTGCGTATGCATATACAGACTGTATAAAAACTGTTCTATTATATTGATTTTTCAAGGATAATTGATTGAAATATAATATATCATTTTTATTTCAACTTTAGCAGAGATTTCAGCATAATATAGCTGTAGTATACTCGTAAAAATATTTTTGCTCTAAAAGAAGAAATTACTTATAGCAAAAATATGAACATAAATACAAAAAAAAGAAGCTAATAAAACTTTATGCCTGCAGGAATGTGACTTTATATGGATGTTAGATATGGACAATAAATGAAAATAAAACAATATGTTGGAGGCTCTAGAAATGTGGTGTTGGAGAATGATGCAAGGAATAATATGTTGGACTGAAAGATGAACAATTAATGAGGAAGTCTGAAAGACAATCGAAGAAAAACGGACATTAATATAGATACGCTAAAAAAAAAAAAAAAATGAAATATCAGGTGATAGAGGACAAGCTAAAACATGGTGACGAATTACGCAGCTTAACAATTGAAGGAATGATAGAAGAAATACGGTCAAGAGGAAGATCCAGAGCGAGATGCAAATAATAAAGGATGCAGAAGTCACATCCTACAGAGAGCTCAAGGATATGGGAAACGACAGAGAAACATGTAGAAAACATTTGATTCCTCGATTCTTGGTCTATTTGTTTATGAGTCTATATGGGATTTATATGGGGTCTTCTTATATATAATACACAGTGTCCGGATATGGGGTTTTGAACTCCAACGGGTTCATACTCGGTTACAGACCAATGGCGCGTGAACCGGAACGAATCCCGGGCAGACAGTCTCTGTATAATAATATTGTACGCTATTATAACGTATATAACGTAATGTGTCGATGTGCAGATTATACGCTTTCGTCGTCGCAGCAGCCAAACGCGTTATTGTGGTCGTCGATAACGCCGCGGACGGGAAAAGACGATGACAGTCTGGTGGAAATGCAACAAATGAAACGTCCGACAGCCGAACGGAATAATTTACTAATAATAATCAGAATAATAGTTGGCAATAAAAAAAAAAAAAAAAATACGTATAAAATTACACGGTCAGTCCGTGCAACGCGCGTTCGACTATAGATATAGCATTGTTCATCGCGATAAATGGAAAAACGCTGCACGGTGGTCGTATAATAGCGTATACGGTGTAATTTTTACCAAAAAAAAAAAAAAAAAAAAAAGAACGGTAAATTGGAAAAGGATTTATATATATATATATATTATTATTTCTTAACATAAAGATAACAGCAAAATCGATTTCTCACATATTCGTGTAAATATCGAGTATCCGAAATCGCATGTATTACTGTAATCTATTCGCGAACCATTATTTACACCGCCTATTATACGGGATTTACGTGACTTTTGAAATGAATATCACGGATGTAGTCGTGTAGAATTTCAATTTGAACACTATAAAATATGTAAAGGGCGATTTTTTTTTAGTACCTATAAATAATTTTTGTAAAATACGTTTTTACAACATTATTTGTTCAGTCAATTCTATGTTTAACGCGTCTTCGCTTCCACATTGCTCATTTCTCGGGAAACATTTTAAAAGTCAAAACGTGTAAATTCTCGTAAAAATATATTCTTTAAGAATACGTATAAAAAAAATTACCCTTTATAAACCGTTCGCGCCTTCTTTTACCTATATTTTTTTCATCGAATTTATATAAAACTCTATTATTTTGACGCATACTGCTGAATATGAAGATGAAAAATAAAAAAAAGGATTTGAGACTAGACTAACAATTGCTTCAGATAAACGATTATAATGTACGTTAGTTATTATAAGTTATGCAGTAGACTTTTCAAGAAAAAGTTTTGTATTTTTCACGAATGCTTTTAAGAGCGCGTAATATAACACAATATATAATTAGCAATAACATAACAGTGTTTTCAATAGAATTCATAAAGTGAAAACGACAGTATCAATTTGTGTGCAATGATTAATGTAAACTAGACAAATTATAACAAAAGACCCATTTTTTATGCCATATTTAGAAAGGGGCATTGGGAGTTATAATCCTTCCCGAAATTTCTCTAAATTATATTTTCTGTAGTTAATTTACGTTCATCATTTTTATCACAACTTTGTCATCTTAATATTAGTGTAAATTGACCTATAGTTATTAAATCTATAGAAAAGATCTATGTCATTATCTATCATTGTCTATCATTATCTATCATTATTTATGCCATTGCGTAGTTGTTTTTTCGAAATTTTAAATTTAAAAATAAATATATCTAATATTTAATTAATTCGTTTAATTAATGAGATTTAAAAATTGTTATATATCTTTAAACAATTTCCAAAAAAAACGACGCTGCAACATAGATAATGATCTCATCTATAGATTTATAGATGAAACCTAATTATAGGTCAATTTACACTAATATTAAAATAACAAAGTTGTGATGAAAATGTTGAACGTAAATTTCGTATATTATCATTTTGTTGGACGGAAACAGCAAATGCGGGTATCACACTCTCTAAAGTCAATTTAGATACATACAGAAAATATAATTTAAAGAAATTTTCGGAAGGATTTTAACTACCAGCGCCTGTTTTTTTAAAACTTTACAGAACATGTAGGCCTTTTGTTACTTCTATCAGTTTCTTCCATCGTTCACGATCATCTGAGTCTTCGATTCTCGTCATTCTATACAAGATTTACAAATCCTTGTTCACCCGATCTAACTATTGTTAGCGAGGTCTACCACGTGAGATCTAAGGCTTATTAATTAACATTTTATGTTTCATTCTATCTTTTGCCCGTCAGACATGGCCTGGCCATTTAAATTTTAACAGACTTTGAATATTTAGTCATTTGAATATATTTTCAATCTCCTCATTCTTCTAACGTTGGTACATTTCCGACTCCATCATTTTTTGTTGGTGACCAAGTTTCACAAGCAAACTTATTGATAGGACCCAAATAAATTATGTAGCGTTTCGTTTTTTTCTCTTTATAATAACTTTGATGTGAATATACTATTCATTGTATAGTACACTAGATTTTCCGAAATAATAGTCTTCACATTACTTCATTATGCATATTATTATTTATAAATATTTATATATTGAACCCCTAGGCATTTTAGGTCTTCGACTATTTGCCCAAATGAGTATTGTCCCATTCCTAGGGTTTGCATGTAGCTAAATAGCATAGCTTGCATCACGTCCTCTAAATATATAACGTGTATAACGACATAATGAGCTATATTGTAATGTAAA
Source organism: Pemphigus obesinymphae (assembly GCA_025469235.1). NCBI lineage: Eukaryota > Metazoa > Arthropoda > Insecta > Hemiptera > Aphididae > Pemphigus > Pemphigus obesinymphae. The sequence continues at coordinate 11,711 of JAIPRL010004691.1, read as the reverse complement.
ATTTGTAAACCACTCTCGAAAAATCGACTAAAACTACACGGCCTCGCGTTCCAACTACTTGCAGCGTGTCGAAAACTGAACGGGTCAATTTGTAGTCAATTTTATTCGTCGAGATTATCGACGAAGAAGTTCGTAAATATTCATTCTCCTATTAACGACATTAATTATACACCTTAAGAATTATGGTGGTCGCTTTACATTTTTTTTTTCAGCATGAAAAAAATGTGCTCAAAAATACGGTAAACGCACATACACTTATAACTTAATTAACGAACGCATTCATACACACGCACATTTACGTTACACGGAATATACGTATATATCTATACAATATGTGACTAATGTTATGCTTTCTGATTGGGAAACGCGTAGTGCAAGTATTACTTTCACATATTATTAATATCCGCGGTCTTATAATGTATTCTCAGTCTGTTTCTTTTTTCTCTGCTTTATCCGTAGGATTTATATTTTACACTCGTACACACAAGTCGCTAAATACACCCATGGAGTCGACGCAACATTTGGTGTGGTGTTTAAAATCCGTTCGAAAACAACACATCCACAAAATAATACAAGTATATCGTCGCGTATTACCTTCGCAATAATAATTCGGATAATTCGGACGGCGAGAGACCATTGTTTATTTATTATTTTAGTCCAACAGTCGCTTTCACACGCTCGGCGTTCTCTATTCGTTCTGTGGCATATTACCTACTACAATATGTACATTAATTGTAACGCACGCAACGAAATTAACGAGTAGGTATACGACACACGAACGCACGTCACCCATCGATTCCGTGCATAGGAAATTACGTAAAATAAAATACGTAAAACACGAGAATAGGAGCAAAAAAAAATGTCGTATTATGATGTCATAACGCGTCTTGACCGGAACATTTTTTTTTTTACCGCAACCCAATTCTAAGAGAACAATATAATGTAACATATCATTATACCGCTGCAAGCCGCGCGAATCGGAAAACGAGCGAACGACGTACGTGTTAAACGTATGCTGAGTGCAACAGGAAACGCTGATTCCCTAGGTCAACTTTTGTGATTATGAATACATATGTATTTTTTTTAAATTGAATACGGATTTTTTTGCAAAAAAAAAAACCAATTTTAATGGATTTTTACTTTTTACATTGCAGGTAGGTACCCTCAATAAACTATTACCATAAACCGTAAAACTTCACATTCCAACACGGTATTAATGTATAAATATTGAATATTGATCCTACTGCAGTTTATTAGGTACCTTACTTATAATTACGTATACAAATTAAAGTGATAGAGGCGCGTATATATATAGTGCGGGAGGGCTAAACATTTATTCTATATTATTTCTCTGGAAATTTTTCATTTAAATCCAACACGATGTGTCACGTACATTATTGTTTATCAAGTTATTTTTTCACACAAAAAATGTCTGATAGGTACACAGAGAATGAGTCGTCCTTGATGCCCATGGTAGTCAACGTGTTAAAACGTTTGTAAATGATAAATTGCAGTTGATTTTAATCAATATAGTTCTTATGAAAAATGTTAAAAAATATATTCATTAACATTGCCGAGAGTATGAGTGTTTCCTGTTGAAATATTATCACCCGCAGTATATATCTTTTTATTTTGTTCAACACGTCGTTGACGAGCGTTATTTTCTCGTTTCCGGAAATCGCAAAATTGTTTTTGTTTTCATGGCTTTCGATCGTCACACGAATTCGACACAATAATGATATAATATACGAGAATTATTATCATTATTTATTGCTATATATTGTAATAATTATTATAATACTATGCAGTATGCACCTATAATATAGCTGTATGCTGTTTATATGTACACAGGTATATAGAGATAGCTCACGTCATACATTAGCTTGCATTTTTCATACGAGATACTCGTGAGCAACATACAAATATACACGTTTGTAATGCAATAATAATTTTTCTCGGACTGTTTGCAAAATATTATAATCAACGATAGGTTAGTACTCAAAGGTAGGTACTCATGATATAGGCTGTCGTAATATCCAATGACGTAATGTATGGATTGAATTAAGTATAGTATCGAAAATAGAGTAAGTAGTCTACCCTTATAATTATTGTCAATATAACCCTTCCAAAATTATAACTATATGAATCGATAAGAATACAATATTGAATAAATTATTATAATGCAGAAATACAGTAGTAGTAGTAGTAGTAGTATATATGTATGAATGATGTAAAAGGGAGATCAATTAATTTTTGAAAAAAATATAAATTACGGTTTTACATCCTCTTATTTCCCAAACTCAAATATGATCAGGTTTGCACATTCACATATATTAGGGCAAGCATATGGCTACCAAATTGTTAGACGGGTTTGGTAATTATGGTCGGCCTGTACTAGACGCAACCAGCGAGAAAATTTCGTTGGCTATATCCCATTTACTTTCTGGGAGTCGAACCTGGGACCTCGAGTGCCGAAATACGCGTTTCGACCACTCGACCACTCGACCACAATCGACCCCCTATTTTCAAATTTTTGAAAATTTACAATTTTTTTAAACAATATCGATAAGGAAAACAAGTTTACATGCAAAAATACGCGAGTATATTATTATATTATATAATAATATAATATATATATATTATATATATATATATATAATTTTATATTATATTATTATATTATAGTCAAAATTCATTTTTATAAACAAAAGCTTAAGTAATAGCTGGTACCATAAAACAAGTCGTTAAAGAAATAAAAATCCGAGTACCCGGAGTACCTAATTATTATACTATTGCATTATAAAAATGACAAATCAGACTATTTAAGGGAAAATTATTACTAAAATGAGGCACAGAAAAAGGAAGATTATGTTATATCAACGTTAATTGATAAAGCAAATTTTTATTATTATTATTATTTTTTTTTTTTGTGAAAATCCAAGAAAGTCTTATACATAGCACTACTTAGCAGTAAAACTAAAATTATGGAACTTATATAATATACAAACGTGAAATTAAAAATTATACGTCTATAATTTCTATAAAGTATGTACAATTACTAAAAGAAACTGTTATATATCACTTAAGGGCTGAAGAGTGTAGACTAGTCATGAATAATTTGTTGGTTGCACTGGATTTTTATGTTAATTTATAAGATCTAGTTAACTTAAGTTCTACATTATAGAGCAATATTTTGATACGAAACCTTATAAATGTACAGTATACAATTTTTAAATTCCTATTGATGGCACGCAGAGTTTTTAATGTGCGTTCAGTATAATTTATTGATAATAATTATATAAAAAAAAATATTTATCAAATATAGCTTCATAATAAGTTTTTGTAAAATAATACTTTTGCGACTTTTTTAAATTAAGTTTTTAAATTAAGTTTACGGTATCGGAGTAGTAATGTAATATATTAATATCAGATATTGTTGGTTCAACCGATTTATATTTATATTATTTTATGTAGTTGGTTATAAGGACTCAAAACCTTACGTTTTAATTCTACTAATTTCACAAAACGGGTTTAAAAACGTATTTCATTATTCCTTGTGAGTGGAGGTCACACATGTTTTCAGAAAATAAATAATAATACACGTATAGGTACATCCTAAAACGCTTCTTCCATCTTCAGACATCACGTCGCAGATAATTATGATACGGAATGTATGGTATTTGGTTATTAATCGCACATAGTAATTAAACTTAATAAATTAAAAGTGAACATCATTTTACACGTTTAATATATTACACATATACCTACGTCAAGATTCTGTCCTTGAATTCACGTATTTTTAAGTTTACATAATTTTTTTAAATATTTCCTACGTTTAATTTCATAGCCCATAGATCCAATATATTTACACGTTTACCTTAATTAAATGATAATATCGTTGATACGGGAAAGAACTTATTATTTGATTTTACTTCGAAAATCACTAACGACAACAATAATTATTATTGCGGAACGAGTAAATGTGTAAATCTGTATAATATAGATGTAATTTCCGATTTGGATTAGGTAACGGGCAAGGACTATAATATTTTTATATAGGAAAGAAGGAATTTGCGTCGAGTAATTAGGGGTGTTGACCAGTTCCCCTCGGTAGATAAGGAAATGTACAAATTACGTTCAATTTTAACCATGTGGTCATTTAAATAAGTATACTTGTTTTTCTAAACATTCGCTAAAAGATGTTTTTATATTTTTAATTTATAATATTATATACACTATATACCTAGATACCTATAGTGTATATTATATTATAATAAAATGTATTAGCGAAAAAAATAATTACCAATATGTGTGTATATAGGTACTTCTAAAAAACAAAACAACGAAAGTCAAAGATTTAATAAATTAATATAAAATAAGTAAACTATAATTTTTCATTTTATGTTTTATAAATTATTTTCAAAATATAGACACCTGTATATAATCTATAATTACCTATAATCTATATAATATACCTATACCTTATAATATTACTTTATACCTATAATTGCATTTTATGATTTTTATTTTATTTATTAAATTATATTATAATATTTATTCATTACCTTATTTTTCAAGTAAACAATAATACAACAATAATAGTACCTATTATAAAGCTACTCGGGTACAAGAGATGGGGAAGCTGGTCCTCGGACAGGACAGTGTATTATTATTATTTTATCTTTGAAAGCAAAGATAAATATTGCATTCGAAAAACGAATCTAAAACACATCGCTGTAAAACCAATACATTCGTTGCAATGCTCAGTATTTAGAATTCCATTTTCGTTTTACCTGAATACGGTGGCAACTAGTATAAAAAATAATAGTACAAGCACAACTGGTATGTGCATTGAGTCTTAAGTATACCTAATATGAAGATAATCGGTATAAAAAAAAGGAAATGCATTGAGGGCAACAGGTACACGTCCACGTTATTGTACATCATCGAACCAAATTCGTATAATTTAGGATTTTTAATATTATATTATGTGAGACATTTTATCACTTAAATATATTATTATTACTCGTAACTGTCGTATTTAACGCGATTTTCTATAGCAATAATATAAAATATTTTTGTGGTCGACATTTTTTGATCGCACCTGCACGAAAAACGAATTAAACTCGGAATTAAATATTTCGAGTTATTCGGAGCCGGTCGTGTAACGTTTTTTTTTTTTTTTTTACTAAATAAGACTGTATCACAATATAGATAATATATTATATGTTATCCACGCCATAGTATTATGCTCTATCGGTGCCTGCCTCCTATGTACTTTTGTCGCGATATGTCTCAAGAACGACGACGTAAATTCCTTTTGCAGTTTTTCACAACTCCGAGACACGGAAACGATGGATTTATTATACAACATATTAAACGATTTCAATAATTGGAAACGGTTTATAACCAATTCGTATCGAAATCGGCGTGAAATGTCTGAATAGTCACCGGCGAAGACGACCTAAATTGTTGCCGTATACCTACCGAGAAAGGACTGGCGACTACACTCTATACGGCCGTCAACTGGCCCGTAGATTGTCGTCGGTGTTATTATCATCCAGTGCGCGTACTATCATACGACAAATGATTAAGTCTTAGGCATCGTTCGTTTGACGTGAGTTTTCTCTTCCCGTTGCACGGTTCGAGGCTACGCATTTTCCACACATAACGAGTATACGCGCAGTATGTCCAACTGTGTGGTGTGAAATTTTTGCAACCGACTAGGAATAAAATATATGCCAGGTCAGTCACACCGGTCGTTTGTACCTACGGTAAATACCAGAGTAAAATGTATACGCATTGCGGTTGTCAATATATAATAATAGGCCCTTGCAAATATTGTGCGTGTTATTGAAAAAATTTGAATTTAAAATTACGTTCCTGTGCGTATTATCCTTCGGTCGTTAAATAATAATAATAATACCATTCGAAAGCGTATTAATCCCCACCCCCAGTTCCAGCAAAGCCCGATTGTATAAGACGCCGGATAGATACCGGACTCTGCGATATTATTATGTGTTCACCTTGACAACGCGTGTCGTCGTATTCGTTGGGTATTCACGAGTCGGTTACCCGGATACGGTTAATTGTATATTATTATTATCATACTTATTATTTAATTTTATTAAACGATATTCATTTTTATTTATTGCAATATATTGTATACCTACGTATACTTACCTACCTACCATTGTGTATGTTCAGCCTTGCGTATTCGATGACGCCGAATTATTGTATTATCGTGTCGATAGCATAGTGTTATACAATATATGGCATATTTTGTGTATACCATAGAATAAATGTGGATTCACACTTCATCGTATCGTTCTCTTGATGACCGTGTGTCGAAATGTTATCATAGTTACCAAGTATACCCGTGTCCCGTCTCCTTATCGAAACATAAATATTAAATTTAAGTTTCAAGTTTTCAACAAAATATTGACTACAAAAAAATACGAAAATTATACGAATATCAACTACAAGAATATAATAATTATTATCAAATGCATAGAAGAAAAATTGTACCGTGTACGATGCATTTATTTGAAGAATATTTTAATAACATAGAAAGAAGATAATAATAATAAATAAATAATACATACATATTAAATAATTATTATATATTATGTCTAGATACCTATGTAATATTACGAAAAATGTACGAGTATAATGTATATTAATTTTAATGGAAAGTATATAATGAGACAATCATCTATCATATTTTTATTTTTTCTGTGGTAGATATCAGTGTCTAGCGATATATTATCAAAATCAGTAACCATACGGCCAAAAAGTTCAATATATTCAACTATGTGGTAACATTTGGTAACTCTGGTAGCATGATAAAAAATACGTCAAACCATTTGGTATACCATACTGTAACCACACGGTTCAATCAATCAGAACATAGTATTTTATGCAACAAAACACGACACGATGAAGTGTGAACCCGCCTTAAGAATATATAGAGAGGCCATACCGTAAATTATACGTGGTACCGTCTGAGGTAGGCCAAAGAGTAGAGAAACATATTAACCAGATAAAAAGATAAAAATTCTGTAACTATTATTATATTGGTCAAACTGTAAGACATGATGTTATCCATAGATTTATTATCTATGATATTATCTTATTAAAAAGAAAATTCTTCTAAACGTACGTTGTTTTCATTGAATCTTAAATCATTTTCAATAGATTTTAAAATGAATAGTAATCGCATACACAGAAACACATAGCAAAATGAAAATATTTCGTACTGAATAGTGAAATGTAAATAATGCAAACACGTCCTCGACGGCGCCACGTACGTTCTGAATACTGATAAGTAATAATGATATGTCTTTACAGTTTCGCCAACATTAAAATATGAGAAATTTTATCTTTTAATTTGGTTACTATGTTTCTCTACCTTTTGACCTGCATCACGTATCAAATATTATGCCCACCCCCTGGTCTATACACAATTTGGCACAAGCACAGTGTATACGTTTTATTGGAAATATAATATTTATTATAGCGTTATAAACCGTCTTTTATTTTGTACTACTCAATAGTCCAACTTCTATAATAGGGGTCGTAAAAATATGACGAACCACAATAAAATTGTTTACGAACCTCGGTGGCCGATCGTAAATAAATATCATTTTGGAGTTTTGTTTAAAATTTGGCGAAAAAGGTACTAAAATTGCTGTCTATGGCAGCATAGGCGGAACTTGGAACTTCTTTTTGTGTGTGAGGTAAATGCAACTTTTTTCTAACCACCCCCCCCCACCATAAACAATTCCCGATTTTGCATAACGTGAAAATTTCTCAAAGTTTTGTATTATTTCTATAATCTCTATATATATAATAATATGTCACATAGATATATAATATAATCTTGAAATTTTATACAACCATCAATTAATGTGTGTACTTATAATGTATATAGTAAATATATCAATTATACACTTTTAAATTAGTAGGTTGGTATACAAGATAAGCAACTTAAAAGACTACAAAAATGTTATAAAAAAAAAAAAACAATTTTGAACTTATGAGAATTACAAAACATATATTTAGTCAATTATAGATTATTAGCGGAGAGAGGAATCTCTTGTTTTTACAGAAATGTGGAGGAAATTTAAAAGATATATAAGTGTAAATGAAAACTACCTATATACCCATATAGCCAAAATTATCATTATTAATCAGAAAAAATCAATACCAGAGCATTAAATTTTCATTATAGCATTGACGTGATAAAATTAAAATTTTTACCAACTTTTGATAATTCACAAAACAATAATTGGATACTTTAAATATTGACACTCTTTTTAGATTCTAGATTCTTCAAGTAATTTTTCGAATCTTAAAGGAAAACTACGGAATATTGATTAGGTATTAGGTAATACTATTAAGTATAAATCAGAAAATAATACTACCAACATCTCTCAGAATTGTTTTTAGAATTAAATATTTCAAACAGGTCCTAAAGAATCCAATATCAGATAATTGATACAAATAATAATAATACTAACTTTCATCCCCTTCCAAATTTTACCAGGGCGGTTGGCCTCTCTCGCTCCCTCAGTTTATGCGTATACTTGGTAGTTTTAGATTGTGGCGAGATTGGTGTTTTAAAACGGGTATTTCTATTACAATTAAGAACTACTGCTGTAGCTCTTCATAGTTATACTAAGAAAACATTATTTTGACAAAACATTCTACATGACATATATTTATATTGAAAATATGCACTCAAAGATTTATCGAGAGTTAATATACGAATCAGTTATATTATGCTTTCTACGTACGCTTAACAATGGTATACCTAAGTATATTCGATCGAGTAGGATAAATATGTATGGCGTAAATCCTGTGTTAATTACAATTAGGTTGTACGATATATTAACTGATCCGTGGCTAAAAGGCATTTGTCGAAACTGTAATAGTAGTATACGGTCCAAATAGTAATGTTTAAAAAAACATTTTATGACCGGTTTTATCCATAAAGTACCTAATATATATATATATTATTTCAAATAAGAAACTAACCATATTTTTAAACTCTTTAAGCGTTCGACTGGATGGAAAGAGAAAGCTTTATAGAAATATCAACTTTTACATTTTATTTGTATTTTGTTCAATAACTTATATGTAGATAAATAAATATGTATATACTATATATATATATATTAAACAAATGCTCAGAGTATTTTACAAATAAATAAAAGAGTTGTTACAAAAATTGGTTTATTTTACTATCGGTTTCGATTAAAAATCATCATCAGGTATTGAAAATGAATATGAAGAAATATTCAATTTTTACAATAAAATATTTGCAATACGAATAATTTATATACGAATTTCGTATAATCATAAACACCAATAGCGAAGAAATTTCGTAAAATAAACGGATTTTCGTAAAAACTCTTTTGTTTGGTTTTTTTTTATAATATTCTTAGCTTTTATTTAATGTATATAATATATATATATAGGTATACATACACATATATTTTATATTTATAAAATATTATAATTAAATAATAAATAATAATTATTATACTTTGAGTATAAATAAATATTTATATTCAAAGTATTTATTAATAATGAGTATTAATATATTATTTATAATAATTATTATAGTATTATTATTATAATAAATATAAATTATTTATAGTGTTATAAAATGGTTATGGAAGAATGATGATGTTGTTGACGAATAGTGAGGAAATGAGAATTCGTAATGGAGAAAATTGTTTGTAATTGTTGGTTATATTGGAGTTATATGGCATCGTTATTTGAAATCTGTATCTCTCCAAACATCAATTAAAATTAAAACATTAACAAAATAGATTCCTTTCTTATGCTGAAATTTTTCATTTCTTGACATTCTACTTTATTCTCATCTTAGCAATCCTTTACACTGAATGCTTCGTTCAATAAATAAAGATCCCTTATATTTTCTGTCTTAATTATTTTTAGTCGCAATATAATGTTATGTGTAATGTATATTAATCGTATATAATGCCCTGTGCAGGGGGCTAAGAATACCTCCACGGTTTCCTCATGCCTGTCGTAGAAGTCGACTAATTGAGGTTGCGTCAGGTTGACAGCCGGCATAAAACTTGTCAAAAATTTATAAGTAGTCTTAAAATGGATATAGGCGAGTTTCTCCATCTCGGATGTTCGAGTAAATTTTATAAGGCAGTTTTGAGACCTGCAATGATGTATGGAATAGAATGTTGGGCAATAGATAGAGAGATAGAACTCAGAATGAGTGTCTCTGAGATGAGAATGTTAATTTGGATGAGTGAAGTTACTAGAGAGGATAGAATAAGGAATGAGTATATCAGAGGTAGTATAGGTGTAGCTTCGATAGTAGACAAATTGAGAGAGAATAGATTAAGATGGCTCGGGCATGTATTAAGGAGGGATGAGACTGAGGCAGTAAGATTAGTAAGGGAAATACATGTTGTTGGTAATAGGGGGAGGGGAAGACCGAAAAATAGATGGGGGGATGTGATCGCGAGTGATATGAGGAAGGCGGGAGTAAGTGAAGAAGACGCGGGAGATAGAGTTAATTGGAAGTGTAGGACCAAGGTGGCCGAGCCCAAATAGTTGGGAGAGAAGGCGAAGGAGAAGAAGAAGATATTAATCGTATATAAGTTGATTCTATCTAATTATAATACTGTAATAATTTATATTATGCATATCTATTTACAAAATTGCCGATTGGTATTAATAAAATTTATTTTGTACATCAGGTTATGGAAGAATGATGATGTTGTTGACGAATAGTGAGGAAATGAAAATTCGTAATGGAGAAAATTGTATCCCATTTCAACTACTTTTATCTGCATGGCATGGAAATAATCAATACTGTCATCAAATGGTTTAATGGTTAGTCGAAGTTTCTTTTAGTATATTGATTGTATAAATTTAGCAGTAGTTAGTTATTTAGTTAGTATACAAGGAGTTCAAATTTAATTTAATTAAACATTAAATATTCGTGTTACAATTACACATTCTCTATATACTCTCTACATTATCTTATGTATTAAAAACTTTATTTATTTTAATAATTATATCGAAAGGAGTACGCAGGATAGGTTTAATGTGAGAGTAGGTACGTGGAATGTTGGAACTTTGACAGGTAGGAGTAGGGAGTTAGCAGAAGTTTTGAAGAGAAGGAATGTGAATATTTGTTGTGTGCAAGAAACAATGTGGAAAGGGGTGAGGGCAAGAGAAATTGGTGAGGGCTATAAAATCATATATTCAGGAAGGACTAGTACAAGGAATGGGGTGGGAGTGATATTAGATGAAGAAATAAAAGGAAAAGTGGTAGAGGTGATTAGAAAAAGTTATTTTAGTGAGAGTAATATTAGAAGATAAGGTATTAAATATAGTAAGTGCGTATGCTCCACGAGTGGGATGTGAGGAAAGTCAGAAAGAGGGATTCTGGCAAGAGATGGATGAAGTAATGCAAGGAGTACAAGGAAATGAGAATATTGTAATTGGTGGGGATATGAATGGATATGTAGGCTGTGATAGAATAGATGATGATAGAGTGCATGGAGGGTACGGAATGTTGGGCAGTAGGTAGAAAGATAGAACACAGAATGAGTGTAGCTGAAAAGAGAATGTTAAGGTGGATGAGTGGAGTTACTAGACAGGATAAAATAAGGAATGAGTATATCAGAGGTAGTATAGGGGTAGCTTCGATA
>JAIPRL010004690.1:0-36292 GCA_025469235.1 Pemphigus obesinymphae | reverse complement strand
ATTATAAAGTCATTATTTTCGAAATTATGACGAAATTAAAATTCTCGATTTTACAAAATCGTATTTTTCGTAATTTTTTGGTAGTTTTTGCTTACGCATTAAAAAACTATTATGAAAATCGAAAAATAACCTCTTAAAAGTACCAACCAGATGCAATTTGCTACCGGAAACCGGGTATGAGTGTAAAGATCGGAGTACTCCTTCTGGTAGAAAAAGTGTTTACAGAAAAAAAAAAAAAATAAATAAACATAATTGTAAAACCATAAGCTTCCTCGCTACGCTCAGAATCTAAAAATATATCTTCATAAAACCAATACACTCTCCGCTCTGCTGAGAAGGTAAAATAATTTATGTATTATAATATATTAAATTAAATTATAGAAACATTAAAAAAAATAGTCAGTAGAAGGTTGAAATACATCGTTCATCAGATAGGATCCTGAAGTGGTTTTTCTCAATAAAACGATTCTGAGTAGCTTGGTATAATATTGTTTATCTATTTCTTATATAGAAATTAATGTATATAGTATTAAAAGTAATATAGAGGTATACATATATAATTCAATTCATTAATTAACCTTATATGACAATATTGAGAATTAAAGTATATAATAGAGATTATTTATTATAACATAAAAAATACACAAGTTAAAAAATAATCAATTAACCAAAAATGTCAGAATAAAAATACTAGAAAATACCTTTTAGAAATAAGTAACAAATGATTACAAATCACCAAATATTTCCAATTTTTACCAAATTTTCTTAAAAAATAACAATATATATAATGAAAATGAGTATAAATTATAAAAACAGTATATAAAATATGAACATTTTTCCTAGGTTTTTGAAAAATATTTAAGAAGGTAACAAATAGTTTCAATGGTAAGTCATCAGGTTACAAATGAGTTATGAAAAAAAAAAATATATATATATATATATATGAAAATAATAAACCAAACACATATAATATATTATAAATATTAAGAAACAATCAATAAACAAATTAAGCACTATTCTTTCTGAGATATACATGCAATAAACATAATAAAACACAAGGTATATAAACAATATTATTACTATGTACATAATTTTGCAATAATTCTAACCACATAACTATAGCATTTTAATAATTGAGTTTTTGTACTTGTATAACATGTGCTGAAACCATTTTATATAAATATATCCAAATATTTAATAGTATTATGTAAAAAAGTGTATTTTTTTTTTTTTTTTTTGCATTGTTTGAGTTTAGTTTTGATGTGAATCGTCAAATTCAATTTGTAAAAGACGCCGTAGTAATTGTTCGATTCAGACCTCTTTCACCGATTGCATCTCTTAATAATGGCACATGTAAATCTACCTCATCGGGCAGATGATTTTGCAGATTGCGAATTGTCATTATATTGTCCATCATGTTAACACTTATTGATGCTGTGCCACGATATATCGGATGTCTAGGATTCTTTTGCCTCTCGCACACAATTGATATTTTGTTTATGGGAACCTCCCTTTTATAATATTTAAATCCCAAATTATCCATATAAATATAAGAATTGCGTTGAACACCTGGAAGCTTGATGTACGTTTCTGGTTGTTAAATTTCAACTATTGGTTGTTCACGGGCATAATCATGATCCCTTAACTTAAATGCAAATTGAATTTGACGGTTCATATTATAAACAAACTAAAGCACATTTTATACAAGTACAAAAACTCAATTATTAAAATCTTATAATTATACGGTTAGAATGAATGCAACATTATGTACATACCTATGTTGTAACCACAGGGCCAAAAAAGTTTTGAAAAAAGGCAGATGTACCAATTGACACAAGTAAACTGAAACAGTGCAAAAAAAAAAAAAAAATAGAAAATTACACATTTTTTACCTAACACTGTTAAGTATATTTATATAAAATGGTTTCGGCACATGTTATACAAATACAAAAACTCAATTATTAAAATGTTAAAATTATGCGGTTAGAATGAATGCAACATTATGTACATACCTGTTATAACCACACCAACAAAAAGCTCTCAAAGAAGGCGGACTGACAAATTAACACGAGTAAACTGAATATAATTCTCCAATCTCTGGACTGAATACAAAAACTATCTATACCTTTAGAAAGTTATAACTCGTGACTTTCAAGAAATCGGGTGGGAATTAAATACATAATTTATTTTTATTTCGCACAGGGCGGTCCATTTATTCATTTTAAATTTCTACAAAGAGTATTTTGAATTTGGAATAGTTGGTATTAACTTTTATTTTAGGTTATAAATCTCCTTTTTAGGTTATGATTCAAACTGATCCGGGAGAAGTCGTAGACGCCCACTCGCACGCACATATAAGTACCTATATACGATAATGGTCTGAATTTCAAAGAAATCTTGATTATTGGTGGCACGAGTGTTCAAAGTTCAACACATTTGGAAACATTTGACATCTATATATATAACATATTATGATGGTCATTTCCGAGATTTACCTACCTATATGTATAGTTTATTGATATAATATATAATACGCCATACTGGCACCCATTTATTTCTTACTTATTATAGGGAAATCATAATAATATCTAATAGTTTTCACTGGCTCGTTGCTACAAAATTGAAAAATAACATTAGTCCCATTAAAAATAGTAGACAAAGAAATAATATATTAATATAAAATATAATGTATAGAAATATACATACTTATATACAATTACAAGAGCAATTTATATGACGAAAAATAATGAAATTATTTTTAAAATGTGATTGGACGTTAAAAAAGTATTCCGAATACTGTATTCAGAATACTTGTAAAAAGTATTCAAAATACTGTATTGTATACGTTCAAAAAAAAGTATTTAAAAATTACTTATTCGGAATACTACCCAAGTCTGCTGAAATTGCAGTCTACTTTCACATCAAATGATGAAAATACGCCGCCGTTGTTACTTAATGGACTATACGTATTGTCATTGATTAAACATAAGCAATGATACTACCAACATAGTATAGACAGTGTCATCTAAAATCTACTATCTGAAAGTAAATTATTCGCTAAACAGCAATTTAAAATAACTCATAATAAACTTATAAAATTGGTAACCGGACACTTCCCCGTCAATTATTTCCCCGTCCCCGTTTCCCCGTCGGACATTTCCCCATCCTATACAATTCCCCATTGGACATTTCCTCGTCCGATACAATTCCCCATCAGACATTTCCCCGTTTTCGTTTCTTTTTCTTAAAATAAAATTAAATTTAAAAAATTAGTACTATTCTTATTACTATTCACATTTTAATATATTACATCAATCAAACAAAATGAATTATTCATTTATAATGAAGTTAAACGTAATGGTTTTGATAATATTTTAAATACACAAGCCGGTTTTAAAAATAATACATAAAACATTACAAATATATAGGTATTTAGACGACAATTAAAGAATAAAATTCAATAATAATTTAAAAATAAAAAATAAAAAAATGTTTTTAAATAATTGTAATTAGGTACCTACCTAATTTGAAAATTTACATTATGAGCTATTCCACATAAATAATCCTCAAGACTACGTTCATTATACGATTTTACAATGTTTTCAATGTGTTTAGCTATTTCTCGATATTTTTTTTTTTTTTGTTTTGGTGGTTCTTGACCAACAATAAGCTGATTAATTTTAATATCAGTTAAATTTTGTTGATTTTTAAGAACATCTATTAAATGCCATATAGTTTGATGACATGAACCTAATAATGACGAAAATGCTCTATGCCAACCTTCGACGTTATTATTTGTTTGTTTTTCCCCGTCTAGTTGGTCGGCCTATCCACGTCTCTTCAAAATAATCCGTTAATGGTAATAACAACGCTTCATTGTCAACAAAAAAATGTTGCGTCATTAATTCATCAAATTTGTTTATCACATCAGGTACTTGAATGCTAAGGCCATTAAATGTTTTATATTTAACGCAAAGACTGCACATTCGTATATTTTTCTCGTATATCAGGCAGGTTTTGTATTTTTCGTCATATACATTGGCCAAAGTGAAAAAAACATCCCCGTATACGTATGTTTATAAAAACTTCAGAAAATGCACCGAAAAGCCCTTGTTCAAAATCTGTCATTATACTTACAGGTCGTAGATTTTTTTCCAAATTTAAAAGTTCTTTTGCAACCCGAGTATAACTATCTCGTGTTTTATTTGGAATAAGTGCAAACACTAATGGCAACACGATGTGATATTTAATTACATGTATTGTAAGTAGTTGAGTAAACAGGTGCGGAGATGATTTAAATGTTCCATCAATAAACCAATGATACTCCGATGCCAATATTTTTAAACTTCGTTCTGTTGAAAATAATAATATTCTATTATTATCTTCAACACAACTATCATATAAAAGAAATCGTTCGTTGTTTATTGTAAGTGTATATGGTTCAAACATAACCAATTCCGATAATGCCGATGGATTTGCTGGAGGTGCATTTTCTTGACACATAATTCTTTGAGTTGTTTTCTTCATTGCAGCAACTGAAGGTAACGAAGCAGAAATTGCTTTAGATGAGCATGGTGTTTGAGCGATTATTTGTTGTGGAGTTGACTCAACTTGAATTGATGCTTTTTCTTTTACAATAGATACATATTTTTTCACACAAACCTCTACTGCGTTCGGTGTGTGATTGTAGATATCTGTATTTAGAACTACTTCGTCGTTTTTAGTGTGTAATCGTCCACGACACTTGTCAGTATTATATTTTATACATTTCCAATAAGTTTTATAATTTTTTGTATAATCTTTTTCGAAAATAAATCCATTATAAACTAATAAATTTTTCCCTTTTGAACTTTTTACAAACATGTAAGACATGCAGAAAAATTGTAATAAAAAATAAATACAATAAAAATGAAAAAATACACGTACAACCAACCGTACAATTTAACCGCGACGATTGTCGAAAGAATGTTTTATATTGGAAAGAATAGTATCACCTTAAACTGAAAATTGATCAGAACTTATCAGAACATTTTAAGTAATAAATATAAAATGTCAACTCGTACAATTACTCGTATTTTGTATTGTTGTGTTATCTTGTACATATTGTACATATTGTGTATTATTCGATGGTTATTATCGGTCCGGTTGTCGCCTAATATATAGGTACACGTTAATAGTATCTATATAGATAGTTTGTAATTTTTGTTAAAAATGACATGTTTTATATAAAAATGTTGTATTATAAAAGCATAAAATAAAGGTAATATTCTGCACAGATTTTATTATCTTTTGTGTAATATATAAATTTAGCAATATAATTTTGATTATGTTCGCGCAAAAATAATTATTAGAGTATCCGTTTGAATTAACATAGACCGGTAATATAATATCTATAAATATATATAAATCTATATACAGACTATAAATAGACGGGGAAATGTCCGACGGGAAAACGGGGACGGGGAAATGTCTGACGGGGATATAGTTGACGAGGAAGTGTCCTATACTCCTCTGAATTGGTCTTGACACAAACTTATTCATTTGGACCATTTGCTCTTGTAAAAATAATATTTATTGTGTATATGATCACTTACCCGTAAATTCAGTTGGATCTATAAGATAAAACCCGTAACATGCATATTACTTTATACATAATATAAATGATAAACTATTTATAAAATTCTGGATCCTTTTTTAAAAAAATTGGAGTTTTATATTATAGAATATAGGCATATTGACCCTATTATCCTCAGTCAAAATTTTTAATTTTATTAAATTGTTCACTAGTATTTATAATATGTTATCTTATTTAAAATATGTAAGTATTAAACAAGAAAATGTTAATTTCTAAAACAGTTTTTGTTAAAAACACATTTTTTTTAATTACTATTTTATAAAAAATTAAAAGAATAAAGATAATAGGATAACAGCGACGTTACCAAAAACTATTTCCATATTTTATATTATATTAGAGATTACTATTATACACCAGCACCCTGGCTATAGAGGGATTTGATTGCCCTTGAAGGTTTTTGTATATAGGGATCGTAAATTTTTCTTATTATATATTCTATTATTTTATTATACAGACCTCCCATTTAATGAATACATCTTATATATTGCATATTTTATTATTATTTATTCTAAATATTAAAATTTAGATTTAGGTATATATATTAATAATTATAAATTATCTGTTTATTTTCTTGAGTGCAACGCCTACCGGATGCAACTCCTTTTCAGTGAGACTACTTGTAAGTGTTAAACCTCATAAGTGGAATTAATTTTGAATGCAGTTCTTATACATCAGATTATGTATTTTATCGTGATCCATTATGGTCGGTGGACGATAATTTTAGAGAAATAATTATAAAAATTAATTCATTTAAAAAATCATTAATTTTAAAAATATTGCACCTACGGACGAAACTGGAGTTCGCTCTCTACTAGTTAGTTCTGCACACCAAAAGTGTTTCGATTTAATAAATTGATAAAGTAGGCAGGTAATTGAAAAATGTATGGAATAACAACTACACATATATTTTATTAAATTAAAAAGTTAAAAATACACAAATTGTGGCAGAGTGGTTTAAAATAATATTTAATATTAAGTTCAAAAGCCAAAACTAATAATAATCAATCTTATATTTCTCATATACCGTTAAAAAAAACTCCAAGAAGGAGAGGGCAATCGCCTCTATCAAATCTTAACTTCGTCAATGTGTATGCAATCTTCAATGTTTATTAACTAAAACTAAGACATTTTTCAATTAGGACCCCTGTAGTTAATTATTATTTATTAATTTATTATAATAAATTAATATACGTATATATCATATTTAATGTTGAAATGTCAGGTACTAATTCCCTGTATTCAATATTAAGATAAAAATAAAGTTACTCTTTAATAGTAAGCAAATATAAATTATTTTATTTGATAAACGATTATGTGCAAAATTTGTTATATAATATAATTAAATATATAAGTAACTTTTAACAACCTTTCAAAGTTTTAAAAAATATATACTTCTGACCACATGATGAAACCTATTGATCTTGAAATCAATCGGATAAGTGGAAATTAATTTCAGAAAAAAAAATGTGACTTTTAAGTAAACTTGCCAAGCGTATACCTTAAAAGATTTTGAAACAAGATGTATTACATTAGAACTACCATCCCCAATATTACAACATTTTGAACCCGTACCGTTAGGTAATCTTGAACATCTATACATTTGTACTTAGTTTACCCAGATACGACCTGACGAACTCAAGATACCTTAAAAGTTATTTTTGCGATATCGTAAGCTGGAAAGTTACAATTTGGATTGTGAATCAATAAATTTTTCTGTTGGATATCAACGTTTGGTTACATATAATAGATATTTTATATATAATTATAGTGTATAATTCTGTTCAGTTCGGTATGCCGTCGTAATTGGTTGTCGATTGTCGGTTATCGCAGTATGCCATGTAAAGTGTGTTATAGTATTATACAGATAACTTTATTATATAGCATTTTATACCGAGTAAAATGAATTGTAGGAAATGCCTTGATACAATAATAAAAAAGACGAAATAATTTGTTCAGAATGCAAAATTGAAAATAACTGAGAACATAACAAGCAAATGGTCCTGTAATGATTGCAAAATCAGATGAAAAAAAAAAGAAATAAAAATGCATGTGAATATAGATAAAAGTAATATTGAAATATTAGTTGACTCGGTTCAATAAATGAGCGACAAATTTGATGAATTTAATATAACGGTTGAAAGAGTCTTAGATAAAATGAAACTACTTAGAGATCAAAATATACTATATATGAATAATAATGAGATGTTTACAACAGAGGTGTAATCTTTAAAATCAAATATTGATGACTTAGAACAGAAGACGTTAAACAAAAATATCGAAGTAATAGGTATTCCAATAAGCCCTAACGAAGACTGTAAATCGTTAATAAGTGAATTATTAAATAAACTAAACATTACATGTAACCTAGAAAACGCATATAGATTAATTCTCAGCATAAACGTTAATTAAAATTATCACTTCGCTGTCAGATAAAACCGAAAAGAAAATTTCCATATCCGTTATCAAAAAAAAAAAAAAGAATAACAGCTATTTAGTTTCAAGATAATTGGTCGTCAAATAGAATTTATATAAATGAATATCTTATCAAATTTAGGAGAATATTATTGGAAAAATCAAAAACAATTGCAAAGGACATGAGTTTCAAATTTATATGGACGAATGAAGCAAATATACAGAATATTGGATTGGTAATAGTAGTATAAACTTTGATATTGATGGATTTAATTCATTTAAAAAAAAAAATAAAAAAAAAAATAATTTTAATCAAAATAGTTTTAGTGTCACTTATATAAATATTAAGCATCAAGTAAATAATGTTAACGAAATCATTATCGATAATTGTAACTGTCTACAAATAAATCTGGCGAAACCACAGCCATAGCAATATGACTGTAGTTTCATTGTCACACCTCCTCGTGGTGCCAGATGGGCAACATCTTCGGACAGCCAACGTGACTTAGCGTTTGGACAGTCCCGGGCTGCGGTTACCATAAGAACCCGTCACCCGCCTGTACTACGCTATCGATACCAATGATCCACTGGCGCAGAGACCTGAAACTGGTAGACGCTGAGCGACTTCCTAAGATGATGTAAAAAGCTAGGTACTCCGGGGAAGAAGGATGCCCCATCGACAACGTCAATAGAAATCGATGCCCCCTCGCGGCATGTGGTCGAACGGTCTACGGGTCTGGTGGCCGGGCGACGTTGGTGTAGGATTCGGACCATTATCGGAGGTTGCTCCTGGCCAGATTCAGGGGAAGTAGTTACTAGATACTGCGGCTCCACTGAAGATAGAAACGGCATCTCTACCCAGTACGCCGTTTCTGTTCAGTACGGTAACACCGGCATACGGATGTAGTATCGGTATTCGTCGGCCCTATGTCCACGTTGGTCCGTCTTCGCGGTGGGTCAGACGCCTGTATGTCGTACTCTTCAGTAGCGCTCAGCGCTAATAGAAGGTGACTGAGGGACTGGTACAGCAAAACCCCTTAAACCCAGGAACAAACTTGCCTACAAATAAATATAGAAAATGATAGAACGGTTCGTGAAATAATTGCATTATATAGAGGCCATAATAAATTTTTTATTGACTTTAAGAATAAACTAATTGAAATATTATCAAAAATTACAACAAATAACATAATAATAGTAGGAGACATAAACATA
This sequence comes from Pemphigus obesinymphae, assembly GCA_025469235.1. Lineage (NCBI taxonomy): Eukaryota > Metazoa > Arthropoda > Insecta > Hemiptera > Aphididae > Pemphigus > Pemphigus obesinymphae. The sequence continues at coordinate 27,030 of JAIPRL010004690.1, read as the reverse complement.
AATATAGGAAAATATATTAAAAACAATTTAAAATTTGATTACTTAAACCTAATGGCACAAATGGGATTTCATAGTTGTATTAATGAGATAGATATCAGATAGAGATATCCCGAGTATTCTAAGAATTAAATTAAGTGCACTATAACAATTATTTCAAAAACAAGAGGGGAGGGGGTCTAAAAAGGACAAAAATGTACTAGACGCCCGCTTTAGTAATATACTGATAAGGTGTAATCCTGGGAAAAATCTGTGATTGGATACCAATTTCGCGGGTTTTGAATTTTTATTTGTTTGGTTGATATTTTTTTAAATTTTTATGAATAATTTGGTATACATCAAATATAAAAAACTAGTTTTTGGCGATTTCCTATAGTAATTCTAAAAGAAAAAAGGAGAAATAAAAAACAAAAAACAAATTAACCGTATTCAAATAAACATATATAAATAAATAATAATAATAAGCCAATTCATCTGTTTTAATTGCATGACTAACTTCACTGAAATAGCTTAATGCTTATATATATTTAAATATATTATTATAAAATAACAGTTTTCATATAGCTATATAAGCGAACTACAGGAATATAAACCATAAATCAGTTTTTGAAGGTATGTCATATCTATAAATTATTTGTTACATATTTGTTACATAGCAAATGATATTTTTCCAATATTCATCCAAGTAACCCAACTATGATAAGTTTGAACCCGTTCGTTTAGGTAAACATCTATACATTTATATATAGTGTACCCAGATAAAACCCGGTTAATTTAAGATAAATCGACAGTTATTCTTGCGATATCGTAACCGGGTACTTTAAACATCAAGATAATCGTCGATAAATATCATAAGATCTCTTCATAATGGATGCTTACACCAAAATAGCTATATCATACTATTTAAACTTCATATTTCAAGTTAAAGCGGTTTGGGCTCTGCATTGATTTATTTGTCAGTAGTTTGGTTACATATAATATTTATTGTATATATTATAGTGTATTTTCTATCATTATTAGCGAACTTCTTTCATCTAGACAAAATTCTTACTTATTGTTCTGCAATAAATAAATTCATAAAAACTGCTTACAGATATAATAAAAACACTGTTCTTGTGACTTTTATCATCAGTAATTGTATAGATATTTAGATTCGTTATAATTTATAAACAATTTTATTGCTATGGTATTGTCTAACATTATTCTTTCAATTTATAGCATCAATACTGACAAACAGTGACACCATTGTATCAATATATAACTGAATATTATTGTAAGAATACACTAAACTACATTTTTAAAATTGCATATGTACATTAGTCTGTCTGATAATATTTAGAAATATAATAAAACTTATTTTATGTATATATTTTGTAGCATTACGACTTACTATTTAAATCCAGTCGCACATTTTCAACTATTTATTTATCAATTTATAAACCATAGTTAGAAAAAATATTTTTAAATTCAAAACTGTATTAATTCAAAAAATGGAATAATCTTATAAAAAATAAAAACATATACAATATACTATAAAATATATAACAATACATATACAATATGCATATATATATGTAAAATCAATTTATATTATAGAAAACTTCTACCTAGTTTGAGATATATTATTTTTACAGAATAATTTTTTTACCAAGCAAATTCATAAAACTTATTGAGATAAATTTATTGATTTTACTTTATATTATTTTTTTGATTCAGTTTAATGGATATAAATTCTCAGAGGGTAGACATAGATACCGTTTGGATACTTATAAATAATATAACTAGGTAGATAGAATGTATATAGAAGTTTTCTAAAAGAAATTAAGTTAAATTAAAATTCCGCTTATTAAAACGAATTATATTAGATGCTGTATCAATGGAAAAACTGGTCTCCTAGGACCCAGTACATATTAAATTATATATTTAATTTAGCGATTTACTAATTATTTGTAACCTATCCAGGACCGGTTATAACCGGTCCAGGCGTTTAGGAAAAGTTTGAATACTTACACACGGCTAGAAAAAAAAAATATATAAAGATATACATTATATATATATATATATATATATATATATATATATATATAATATATATGTTAAGCCGAATTCATGATATCGCCGATTTCAAGAAAAAAGCAACGTCGTTGCCGAATATGTGAAATCGGCATTCTAAAGGACAAAAAACTGTCGATTACGTGAAATAGGTAGAAATATTAAATGTATTACATTGCTGTATTTATTATACTCGTACTTATATTACTTTTATTAATTATAAAAATCCAAAATGTATGGTCTTACAAAAAATAAATTATAAAAAATATTAAAAATCAAAATTTAAGTATAATGGCAGCCACGGCCCGGATGGCACGCCGAATTACATACCATGCCATTTTTTTGACATTTGCATTTCTTTGCTGTGCAATCTGTATGATAAGTTCATCGACAGTATCACTGGCCTGTCCCAACTGAACCCAAATGGACTATCTCCTATAATGAATACCCATTTTCTGTTAGAACGTCTTTGATAGTCATGAAACAGTACTTTGTAGATTCCATACCGTTCCGCTCCAGCCATGTGTTGAGAACCCCTTCTTTCGTAGCAAAAAATACTCGTAATCGAAATAAAATTAATAAATATAATGTTGTATTTTGTATTTCAAATACGTTGCATCATAATGTTTTGTATTTCGTTTTTTAAAATACATTTTACGCGTAATTTAAGTATTTGAAATAAATAATATATTTCTTAAACAAAAAATGCACTAATTAAATAATACTGGCAAGTTTGTTTTTACCAATTCATGTTTGTATAACGTTCTTACGCAATTTTAAAATTTTCATTTAAAAAATTGAATTCAATTTTGAATCATATCATGATTTTAATACCATTCCCCCCTCGGAGAAAATTGTTTACCCTTCAGAGCAACAATCACAATATTACAAAAAATGTAATTTATATAATATATATAATTATATATATATAATTTTCCCCCAAAAATCCTAAAATAAATAAAGAGATTACAAAAAAACTATATGGGTTTATAATTTTCAAAAAATTTGTCACATTCAACCGCCTTAAGTACGCGTGAATGAAAAAACAAGTATCTGCTTATTAAATATTTGAGAAAATGTATATTGCGAGGACGAATATCTACTAAATATCTACCTATCTTATATAGGTAACTCTAAATTATTAAAATTTAATTTTTATTTTCACTTTTGAAAAAACTTTAAAAAATGGAGAATCACTCCAGCAGTTCCCACAGATAAAATTATTATAAAAATAATCTTTTAAAAGTTAAGTACGTGCATGAAGGAAAATAATTGGGGTTATTAAATATTTCGGTAAAAATTATTCTAATGTTTAAAAATGAAGAAAAGACATATATTTTATTGCAAATATAATATAACTAACCTCAATATTTTGTAAATCAAATTTTTCCACATTTTCAGTATTTCGGTTTTCAGGAGAGGTAGTGGCATTTGTAGATGGAACCATAAGCATGTTAAATATATCCTCTTCCAGTGTTCCTGTCATTATTTTCTCAAACATTTCTAGAAGTACTTTTGTTGCCCAACCCATTCGTGCTTTCTGACCGAAGACTGCTTCATAAGGAGTAATTTTGAAAGCTACGTGGTATGTGGTGTTAACGCCCAATTGTACGAAAGAGCTCCATGTGCAGTTTTATTGCCCTGCGTCTACACTACTAATGAATCATTCAATGTACAATTTCCTCTTTCTACAGACCCTTGTCTTTGTGGATAACACGACCGACTGTTTACTAGTATGAGTTAAGGCCATAACGACGCTAATTCTGTAATAAGACTTACAGTGAATTCACAACCATTATCGGACTGCAGAACGTGAGAGGGCACCAAATGTCAAAAATATATATAATAGTACCATTGCCACTTCCGAAGCTTTCTTGCACTTTAGAGGTCGGAAAAATGAAAACTTTGTCAAGTGTTTTTTGTAATGGAGAATAAACTTGAAAACTCCATCAGGTAAACTCAGAATGTCAGCAAGATCCATTTGGCATCGTTTGTTCAAAGAAGAAGCTAAAATTGGCCGCACAACAACTCCTTGTGAATATTTTTTTTCACTTCACACACTGTTTTTAACATATGAATCAAAAATGACAGAACATTTTCGTATTTCGACTTAAAATATTGAGGAAACGGTCTTATTATTGTTATATATCGGTTATTCGTATCATACTTTAGAGTTTAGGTAATTAAGATAACGGCGGAGCGGTGTGTGGAGACTGCAGAGGTTGAATAATGGCTGGCAAGGCCAATAGGTACACTTGCGACTGTCTAAAAATGTGCATCGAATAATGTGTTACCGAATGCATGTAATAGGCAATTGAATTAGTGTATTCGGCAAAAAAAAGTCTGATTAATTCATGAAATCGTTAGCCAAATTGCTGATTTCACGTATTCGGTAACAACGTTGCTTTTTCATAAAATCGGCGATTTCATGAATTCAGTGTAACAAATATATAATTAAAATCAATATAGGTTATAGGCAATATCTGTTTATGATTCATGGTCTGAACTTATTGTTACTTATATTATTATGACATAATATATATGCTATATATAGTTTGTTGTGACATTTTAAATCACTAATTGGTTAGATGTAATTTAATTCGTTATAATTTAAAAGCAATAGCCATAGTTTTATTGAATATTATTCATTAAATAAATAAATAAATTCAATAAATTCTGACTATGATTCATATAAAACTGAATATTATTTAATATTTAATAGAATAATTAAAAAAATTTCAAACATGTTTTAGTCTATCTGAGTGTGTATTTTGAAATATGATCAAACTTATTCTTCGATTATTTGTACGGTTGTTACTTACGCTCAGCATTGGTAGCCTCTGTAAAGTTAATTGATTTATTAATTTATAAATCATAATTATGTAATAGAAATAATTAATATTAGGAAATTTATCAGTAATTTAAATTAAAATTCATATATTTATTTTAAAAAAAGAATATGTGCCGATAGTATTCAATAAAGATTATAAGTAACAACCAATTTTGACCGTATACCATAATCAGATTAACAATATATTTACAGGTAAAATGAATATAAATTATAAAATAACTGGATGATTACTTACGTTCGAAATTGGTTATTACTTATAATATTTTTGGAATACTCTGAACATTTATTCCTTTTATATATAATAATATTACTTATATTTCAATATATATATATGCACTGTTGTCATTATTTTTCAATTTAGCCCTTGAAAAATTGGTAAGAACAATACTATCACGCCAAGATATGGAGGTCTCCACAGTACTTGCATATGCGGACGATATTGTAGTGATGGATAATACACGTGCTGAGGTAATTGCAAAAACTGACGATCTACTTAAAACTGTCAAACCAATGGGCCTTAAAGTTAACCAAGATAAAACAAAGTATATGGTCGTCAGTAGAGGGAATGGAAATATAGCCGATCTGATTGTCCGGGGCTACACCTTCCAAGCAGTAAACGATTTTAAATACTTAGGCACATATATGAATAAGTCCAACAATATGCATAATGAAATAATATTAGGAATCTCAGCAGCCAACATAGGATACTTTGCATTAGTAAAACTATTTAAATGTAAACTCCTATCTAAGAGTTCAAAGATTCACCTATATTTGAGTTATTTACGTCCAGTCCTAGCATATGATTGCGAAACATGGTCGGTGACAAAAGGAGACGAAAAAAAATTGTTAATTCTTGAAAGGAAAGAACTCCGTCGAATTTATGGACCTATTTCTGAAAATGGAGAATACTGAATAAGAAAAAATGAAGAGATCTACCAGCTATTTCAAAAAACAAACATAAAAGCATTTATCAGAAGAATACGACTTGAATGGGCAGGACACTTATGGAGAAATAATGGTATCTGTAAACGAGTTCTAATACGTTAAATCAACGGCGGAAACCCCATAGACTGCCCTAGGCAAAGATGCATGGACACATTAAAAACATATCTGAAAAACATTGCACCAGGAATGGAGCTTGAAGAGTGTAAAATAGGGAGAGATGGTGGGAAATAGTGGAAGCATCGAAGGCCCTGAATAAGTTGTAATAGTTAAAAAAAAAATATTATTTCTTTATTCAAAACTATTGTTTTTAGTATCTGCAAATTATTAATAACTTTGGAACGTTTGATTATAAAGTTTATAGATTTCAAGCCTTGTGAGAAACTCATTGGTTTTACCTTGTATTATAATTTTGATTCAGTTATTCAGATATAAATTCTCTGAGCGCAGATTTACGAGTAGATATCGTTAGGATACATTTATAAAACATATAACAAGGATTTTTTATAGATTTTTTCTAAATGAGATTTAAATGACGAAACTTTGCTCTAAAAATCATTTATTGAAACGAGCGAATATTATTAGATGTATTTACATTATAACAAACTAACTTCCTAGGACCTAGATCATGTTAAATTATGTATATAATTAGCAAGGAAATTTACAAAGCGTTTTTCATAATTTTTAACCAATAATATAAAAAAAACATCATGTATAAATTTCAAACACATTTTCAATAAAATATTATATAACTTTATAAATCATTATTTAAAAAAGTCTTAATACAAATTGTATATATAATAACAACATATATACTGAATAAAATTCAAATATTCAAACCCCAAATAGTTGGGAGAGAAGGCGAAGGAGAAGAAGAAGAAGAAGAAGTATACTGAATATAAGAACAAACACAATAATTACTTAGATGACGCTGAACCAAAATGTAACTCATTGGAACAGTGTTCCCAACACCATTTATTCCGGAGATATAGCATAATAAAAATAAATTGATTTTGACAAAATACTTATTTAGCGTTCCACAACAAATAAATAAACACGTATAATGACATCATATAAATACTGTATATAGTTTATTGTGAAATTTTAAATCACTAATTGGTTAACTGTAATTTAATTCGTTATAATTTAAAAGTAATAGATAGACAAGGTCTTATTCAACATTATTCTTTCAATATATTGCATAAATTCTGTTTATGAATAATATAAAAAAGAATATTATTGTAAGAATGCACTAAGCTTAATCTAAAACATTTTAAAGTATTTCAATATATCTGAGTGTGTATTTTGAAATATAATCAAGCGTATTCTTCGATTATTTTTATCATTATTACTTACGTTTTTGATTGCGAGCCCCCACTGTAAAATCAATTAATTTATTAATTTATAAGCCATAATAGGTATAATTAAAATTAAGAAAAGTATTAGTTATTTTAAATTAATATTAATATATATTAAAAAAATATGGATTTTAAAAAATAATATTATGCCGAAAGTATTAAAAAAAGATTATATGTAACAACCAGTGTCGACCGTATGTCATCATCAGGTTAACAATATATTTATTAGTAAAATTAATATAAATTTAAAAAATACCTGATGATTACTGACGTTCGATACTTGTTGTTGTTACTTTTAATCTTCTTTCAAATACTCTCGACGTATATTCCTTTTTTATATAATAATTTTACTTATATATAAATATAAGTTATTATTTTTTATTAAATATATTTATTTTTATTCATAATTATTGTTTTCCCTTTATGTAAATTATTTGCGATTTTGAAACGTTTGAATTTAATCTAGTTTGATATAAATGAATAAATACAAAACCAACTATTAGTGATTAGGAGTAAAAGTGGACTGAAAATTAATTAGACTAGGAAAGTAATGCAATTGAACACGAACCCAATTTTGGTTTTGTTGTGGTAAAATCCATGGACTTCTATTGAGGTAAAATCAAATTGAACAGTAATAATGGATAAATAAGGGGCACATAAGTATGCTGGCCAGCAAGAGGGGGTTAAAAAATACTTAATACTAATAATAATAGTAGTAGATTAGCAAGGAAAAGTACTAAGCGTTTTTTATTATAAGTAACCAATATTATAAAAAATTATTATGTATACATTTCAAACACATTTTCAATAAAATATTATATAACTTCATAAATCATTATTTCAAAAATATTTAATATAAAATATATATTTACTTGCAACATGTATACTGAATATTATAACTACTGCAATAATTACCAATGCATTTTTTTTAATTGAAGCCATTAATTTATTTTGTTGTGCTGTAGTAAGAACTGCTACTTTATAGGAATATTATGTCGGTTTTTTAAAAAAACTGAACGTTATATATCCGTGTTGTGTAAATACGATGTGTCTGAATCACAAATATTCGTATGCTATGGCGAAAAAAGAGGGATACGAAAACACATTTAAATTATTAAAAGCCTGTTTCTTGTGGACTGTATTTTTTATTACATTAATCAAAATGTATATTTTAAGTACGACCAGATCTATAATGCAGATTACGGGGTTGGATAGTTTACTAATTAAATGTGAATGCGAGTTGGGTGATTTATATTACTGCCTGATATCACATATAACTAATTTTTATACATACAGATTTTAGATTACTACAGACAATCATTAGATTATAAAACTGTAGCTTTTTAATAAAATAAAAAACATCCAGGAAACATCGTTCGTCTGGTTGAATATAGGGGGAAAAAGTGGTCGATCGTCTGTTTAGTCTTCGGACAGGATAACTCCAAGAATATTATCTAAAATGAAGATTAAATTTTTTTTTTTTTTTGGCCATTATATATACAATTTTTGCCAAAATTATGATTTTTAGTATTTTTACAATTGCTAATAAAAAATAAAAAAATAATAAATTATATTATACAATATATAATATAGTAAGAAAATAATGGCTCCTATCTTTTCACATCTAAAGACAGGCGCTATCCTAACCAAGCCATCACTCTGCATATGAATATGTTGTCAGAATGACAAGGAAGTAATATACACACGAAAACGGAATAATTACGTGAAAATTGTATCCAAGACGATAAAAAAAAAACACTTCGGACAATGACGTTTTTAAATTATAAATCTTCTAATTACAACAGATTTATAATAGTAATTGTAAATACCTACACCCTAATATTTTCGTCTTATAAAGCACGACGTCTGAAAATAATTAATAATATTAATACGCCATGGTTTTATAAAAAATATGCGTCCTTTCAAACGCGTTAAAAGGTTCAAAAGTTTAATGTATTAATACGACTGACAACAGATATAAATTATAGGTATATATTAATCAATCGAATGATAAATAATTTGTAATGGCAGGTTTGTGGTTCTACTCACTTCTTTAAAATTATTTTTATACTATTTTAAAATAAATATTGATATAAAAATTTGTATGTACCTATATCGTGGGCTTAGAATAAAAAAGTTCCATATCATATTTATCAATTGTTCAGGAAAGCGATTTTTCGTTTTTCGACCACTAAAGTTGTAGAGACCTCAGCAAGAATAAATCCAATTACGCCATAAATTCTATTTCAATTATATACATAAAACTATTTTATTCTATTAAATTAACATGCAAATTAGTTGGGTGGTATCAACATTTTTTTAATTTAAAATAACACCCGTGTATGGTATAATAAAACCACCTATTATTTTGCAAAAAAGTCCGTACGTGATAGGGGGAAATGGAGGTCATTTTTGGATTCAGTATCCTATAAAGCATAAGGTTCACCAAAAATATTCCATGTAGCTCAAAAAAAAAAAAAATGTTTTTTGCAGACATGTTATAATTAATGATTAATTAAATTAAAAGTTTTAATTTAATTATAATTAAAGATCATATTATAATAGGTATGAGGTATTATAAAATAAAGATTAAATTGTTAAAAATAAAAATTCTAAGTAAAAATTATGAAGGTATGATAAACAAAACAAATAATATAATATTAGGTATATCATTTATAATATTATTATTTTTGCATCTTGGAGAAGAGTTATCAGTTTTCTTTTTATAACTTTCATCATGGGTTATTGGTTCTGTTACAATAACCGGTAAATTTAAAACCACAAAATATAATTGTCGGTTACCGAATACCGATGACTTGGATCCTTGGGTTTAAAAATAAAACCGAGAATCGGTATTCGATTCTCAAAAAGGGATTTATATTTGGTTTTCGGGAAAAACTGGTTACCAGTTTTAAGCCTTGGTTCAGTATAATAACCCATAAAATTGCCCTGTTTGGTTATTTTTCAATCTCCCCGGGGGGCGGGGGCATGTAATTGGAGAAATAACTAGTGATGGACACTATCGATAGTATTTGATTATTTGCATAAACTATCGAATATTTTATTCGAATATTATTTTACGTGACCGAATAGATTTTTATGCAAATAATATTTGAATATTTTTCATTCGAATTAAAATAACTGAATAAACAAAATATTTTATTCGAATAAACCGAATAGTTTTTTTTCGAATAACCGATAATAATCGGTAATAAGTAATAAATAATAACCAATGATTTTTTATTATTATGTATATTATATTATACTATTTGACTATTTTTAAAATGTAATATGTGATAATAAAGGTATTTCCCATTAGTTTTGTATTTTGTATATAATTTCTCATGTAAACAACACCATCTGCATCCCGAATACAGCGAATAGGACAATAGGTATCCAACCATTGGAACTCGGACAGTAGGCCTATTATTTCGTTTATTCATTATTATTCATTATAATGACAATTCATTACATTTGTAAGGAATTGTGAATATGAGATACTAATTTATTATTATATTCTATATTATTATATTATCCTAATCATTATTTATTTTAAAATATTATTGAATAATTTAAGTTTAACCAAAAAGTTTGAATAGTTGAATAATTCGAATGTTAGAATATTGAATATTTCAAATAATAGTCGAAACTATCGAATACATTGAATATTTAGAATATTTTCGAATATCGAATATTTTCAAATAGTTAAAATATATCGAATATTTCCGAATAGTTCGAATATGCCGGACTATCAAATTATTCGATAGTGCCCATCACTATAAATAACCCTCTCCAGATTTAATAAAAATTATATTCTTATAGTAATAATTAAATCAAAATAAAAAATTACTGTTGTAAAAAATATAAAAAAAAGACATGCTAGAGTAAATAGTCAGATAAATATCGTTTCTTACTTGATTAATGGCCATAATCTAGAACAAACACATATGATGTTATTCGCAAAAATTCGAAAAACTACTAGCTTCATTTTTTCTAAGAACTTTACTTGAATATTATATTGAATAAGATATTTAAAAAGAATATACATTTTAAAAAATGTAATAATTTTTTTGACTGATTGCTGTTAGGTGTTGTCACATTTTATATATTATATACAATAATGCAATTTTATCGTTGCGTAATCAAAGAAGATAAATAACAGCAATAGTTGGGTTATAATACCTTGATTGATTTGAGTTGATACTTTGAACACGATTTTTTAGATTTTTAAAATAGTTCCGATTGAAGTATTCCGATTATTATTTTTTAAACACTTTTTTATAAAAGTATTTAATACAGTATTTTGAATAATTTTTACAAGTATTTTGAATGCAGTATTCCAACTAGTTTATTAAGACTCAATTACATTCTTAAAAATAATTTCATTATTTTTCCTTCGTAAATTGTATTTTGGTATAAGTACATAATATTTTATAGTAGGTATATAATATTATCTTATTTTGTTTTCAATTATATTTAGTGGAACAGTAGTGTTATTTTCCAATTTTAATATGTACCTATGTTGATTTAAATAAAAAAATTTTTATTGATAAAATAAATAATTTGAAAGTATTATATTTATTATATTTATTGATTTTATTATATTATAATAAACTAGCTTAAGTGCAACACCTGTCGGGCGCAACTCCTTGTAAATGCAACTCCTTTTATATGAGATTATTTGTAAGTTCAACACCTTTTGAGTGAGGAATCTTAAGTTTAAAACTCCGATTGAGGGTGACACCTTGTAAGTTTAACTTTTATTGAGTACAACACCTCATTAAAATAATTACTTTTGCAAATCGTATACATATCGGTTTATGTATTTTATCCGAAATAATACTGTTAATTAATTAATTTTAAAAATATTCCGCCTACGGAATGTATGTGTGTATCGTTTAATAATAATAAATAACAACAAATATTATGTACGTACCTCATTTGGGTTTTGAATTTAATTCAAAATTCAAAAAAAAAAAGATATAATAAATATAATATGAATCACATAGTATTAAAATTTGGATATAAATTATAATTAATAGGTTGATATATATTATATATATTAATAGGTTTTATCGATTGTATTATTATATTTAATTCAACGAACAAAAAAAAAATATATTAATTATGGTAATATTATAATTAGGTACTATTTTTGTTATTAAAATCTGGTTAAAAAAAATATTCTAAAAATATTTGGAATACATTTAGTGAACTCTTTTAAAACTCAGGGAATACTATTGTCATAAAATATTCGAATACATATACAGAATACTTTTTTTTGTAAGATTCAGAATATATATTCGGAATACTTTTAAAATGTATTTTACCAATTTTCCCCCACTTATGTATATTTTACTCGACATGCGAAATGCTTCCCTTGTTTTTTTTTTAAATTTCAAAATCACAATTGTTATGATTTTACTATCATGATTATTTTATTTTTCCTGTGAACAACTATTTCCGGGTTGATAGAATCATGTAAGAATTTGGGTGTACAGAAGTTTTTTAATGGAAAATTCATTTTAAATAATACTTCAACGATGTCGTTTTTTATTTGCCAGGTAGATTTTTTAAACGTAAAAAAATTACATTTTGTACAGTAAATTCAGTATAATTTCTATATACATATTATCATCAATTATACATCAATTTTGATGATTACAATAAAATATTTTAGACAAAATGACGTGCAAATATATAGGTACTATGATTAATTTAAAATAATATATCAAATGTAAACTTTTTTTTTAATATTTTTAAAATGTAGGTACTAAAAATATTGGTAAAAAATATATTTAGACAGTTATAATACAACTTTAAAAACAGGCCAAAATACGTTTATTAGTTTATTTGCATTTAACGAATATATGATTATTTTGCTTATTGTGCAAAGCAAAAACATTTATTATTTATATTATATTATTTACTATAATTATTATAAAAAAAATTGCGGGGGGTACCCTCTAATGAGATTTTTAACCCCTCAAATAGCTAGTATAAAGGAGTCATTCTAATAGAAATTGTGTTCAATATTTATAAATTGCACCAGAAAAAGGTAATATGAGCAAAATAAATAAAATGTCAAATAAAATATTGATCACGATATGCTTCTTTTTTTTTTTTTGAGGAGGAGGAGGGGATTTATTTATAATATTTTATTTGTTTATAGAATAAAAAAAGTTGTTTTATATATATATATATATATATATATATATATATATGATATACCTATAGATATAAAATTATCAGATTTCATTAAAATAAATATCAAAAAATAAGTATAATATATAACAAATTGTTATAAAATAATATTATGTCATACTAAATATTCACATTAATATTAATATGTAAAAAGTAAGAAATAACTAAGTTTTTATTAAATAATAATGAAAATATTAAAATTATAAAAAAATAACCTTGGTATTGATATTTGAAATAGATATGATTAAATACGGGTAAACCTTACTAGATGATCGTGAACATGGTGTGTTATTAACATGATCCTATTATGAGGGTTAGCAACAAATATTTTTGATATATGAACTTCTTAGCCAAAAAATGTTGTACCTACTATTTTTCCGCAACTTTTAAACAATGATTAGAAAATATTTTTTATGGTTTCTAGAACATAATTACGAATATTGATTTAAAAACTATGGAGAGAGTATTATTCGTTTTATAACATTTTTATTATATTGTTATAAGTTATTGTTGGTTATGGAAGTAGGGATATTATTGATATTATTAATTTTTTTTTTTTTTTATGATATTTTTAGATTATTGTTAAAAATACATTTATAAACATAGAACTTAACACACATCCAGTATAGGCTTTCCAGACTTGTTAAATCTTTCTCTTTAAAAACATAATATTCAAACAATTAAATTCATACTTTTTGTAAATTGTTAAAATTTATATAGGCATAATGCACAGAGAAATATATTTCCCATAACTACTTCTTAACTACAATATGTGATCGAATCATAATATGTAAATTCGTATTTAGTATTAAATTTAAACGGGTGATCATGTACTTTATCAAGATAAACAAAAGAAAAAAATAATACCAAACAATAATGAGAAATTATGGGATGAATTAATCTTCTCATAATTCCCAAAATTAAATTTTTCACAGAGTATAATTTACTATTACATGTACATCAAGTAATTATTAGTAGTGTACTATGTTGTTTACTCCCTTTTATGATTAATCCTTCGATATAGTAATGTCGATATATAATAAATAGTAATATAATATTAATTTATAAAAATTAAATCGCATAAAAAATATTAGAATAATGTAAAATATTGCGTAATCTTTTGTAACGTATTCATTATATCTGCAAAAGTAAATTTATGTGTCTCTTACAAATATCTCATTGGTTCTGAATCAATAAAGATGGTGATATTCAAATGCTTTGCATCATTATAAAAAAAAATGTGAAAAACCATTAGCTTGCCATTTCTAAAGTCCATGTAAATTTTGTAAAATAAAATATATCGTAATAACTCAAAAAGAAAGATTATTATTAATTTTTTTGAGTGTATTCCGATCTTTACAATCTTACCCTATTTTCGGTAGCAAATTTAATTTAGTTGGTACTTAAAAGTACTTTGGAACTATAATTTTCCCTATAGTTTTCTAATGCTTAAGAAAAACTCTTAAAAAATGATGAAAAAACGGCAAAATTACGATTTTATCAAATCGAGATTTTTCATTCATTTTTTTTTAAATTTCATACACATTTAACGTATGTCACAAAGTAACTACTTTACACGTATGCAATTTCTGCATTTTCCAGAAATTTTTTGTTGCAAAGTTAATGAAGTAATTAACTAAACACAGTTAAATTATGTATAAGAACAGTTTTTTTTTTAACTAGGTACAAGTTAAAAGTTAATGAACTAATGACTTAACAAATTAAAGTTAATACCAGAGTTTAGTTAACTTAACTCAGTTAATACTAAAGTTTAAATTAATTTTTTTTTATCTTTATTAGTGCATTTTCAATTATGTACCCACATTAAAATTACCTTTAAATTTAATGTTACAAAACACAATAGTTAATTTAATAAAAAAAAAACAATAAAATATGATTTGTTAAAATAATAAAATTTTTTATAGTTTTGAGTTTTATTCGTGATAGCATTACCTATATATGCATGAAGTCATATCGAATTTATTAAATAATTTTCAGACAAATTTTTTTTTAAAAATTCGGTTTGTCCAGATACAGTAATAAAAATATGCCTTGTCATTTAAAAATAAACAATTTGTACTTCTCATGCACCCACAGAAGGAGTTGACAATTTCATACTTCCTTAGCTGTACCAAAAAAATAGCATTTAAAATGGGGTTACACGATAAAAAGTTTTTAATTTAAGTTAAATAAATTTATAGAAGAGATAATTATCTATAAAAAAAGGTAAAATTCACTTTCCGTGTACTAGTAACCATTTTTGCGGTACAAGACTTGCCAAATGGTCCTTTTTTGGAAAATTTGATTTTTTACAAAAAAAAAATAATAACTTTCGTTAATATCTTGCTTTCTATTTATCCTACGATTAATAGCTTAAGAAAAAAAATTGTAGAGGAAGGAATTTCCATAAAATGATATATTTTTTATATTGAAAGAACTGTTTTATACCGTTTTACGACTTTTGATATAACAGTCTATAAAAAATACACAATAATACGGGTGAATTAAAGCCCTGGTATAGCGTGGGAAGGATGAAATTTTTTTTAAAAAGGTTAGGTAATGAGCGGCAAAACTATCGAAAGATATATCCTAATAAAAATGAATAAATTTCGATCTTTCCCTTTTATAAATTTGTGAGGGTGGATTAATTCCCCCCTCCAAATCTGGTTTTTTCTACAAATATCAATAAATTTTATACTTAGGACAAAATATTTTAAATACTATTTTTTCATCGTGTAATTGTCTAAAAGTAATATTTTTGTCTTGATGTAAAGGTTAGGCTAGAAAATGAGCCTCAATACGCTTTCTTTGCAAAAAAATTAAGCCCTTTTTTTCTATTATTTGCCCATCTCTTATTGGAAATGCGTCAATAGAGTTGTTTTAAAGTATTTTTGAATAACTGAGAAGTTGTAATCTATAGAGATATACATTAAATCTTGAAAAAAAGACCATTTTTATTGTGTGAAAACAGTAAATCACTCACAGTAAATGGTCAAAAATGAGTCTATAAAAAAATAAAAAATGGGCCTTTGAGTAGATATCTCGCTTTTTATTGGTCGTGCAATAAAAAGTTTGAAATAAAAATTGTTGAAGAGAAAATTTTCTAAAAAAATAATGTATTACTAGTGTACGAGAAATGGTAATCGCGGTATACGGGTTTTAATATGGCCATCTTTGAAGGACATTTTATAATACGGTAAATAATGCATATTTTGCCTTTAATTCGAAACGATTATTATTTTTTGTGATTTTTTTGACTGAAACGTTTTTGAATATCGTATACTAATTTTGTGACCATTGACATCGAAAAAACCTTTGTTCATATCGATGGCGGCTTTTTTTTGGTCAGTCCGTGCATCAAGACGAAACTTTTTCCCAAGTCAGAAAAACTTTATGATTATTTGTAAGTTAACGCCCATTTTGGTTCCCTATTGACTGGATTATATTTGCACATGTATAAATTGTTTTTCAGTGTTCATTTTGATTAATCTATAACCATACTACCAAACAACCATGAGACTTGATAAGAATGTTTTTACCATTTTTTGTGTACGATTTAAAACAATTCGTGTATTTATTATACGTTTATGTTCATATAAGATAGGAATAAATGTGGCATTGTAACTTAATACTTTTTCATAGAACAAATGTAATTAATGTAAATACATTTAAATGTGGGTATATATTTTTATTATTTTAAATTCACATTGAAATTAGAGAAACATTGAGAACCTAATATACCAATTTTAACACACGACTTTACCAGAGATTTTTATTTTTATTTCCCTTCAAATGCATTAAGTCAAATTGTATTAGGTAATTTAATAATATAAATACTATTTATTATTTTTGGAGTTGAATAAAATTTTATCCCTCTTGCTCTTGTCCCCCTTAGATAAAAATAGGTGGATACGCCGTATATGTTGTTACGGTACGAATATAATATGTACAGTAGAAATAGAACAACGATAGGTATTATGAATACACGTACATACATGATGGCGTAATTAATCAACAGAACGAAACACGTAACGATATCTAGTGGCAAAAACGAGGGAACAATGAAACGTGACGTAACCATAGAATAAGGATACCTATAAGGATATAAGAATGCCAAATCTACCGATTTTTTGATACCGTTGCGACTAGTTTATTTCGTTACTAAACATCGATAGTGCGTATAATCGATATCGCATACAATCAATAGAGCAAATAATCGATATTAATATCGATTTATTATTGTTGTTTTTATTATCATTATTGATACAAAATATTTCGTGAATTATTATTATCATCTCAAAATTATAGAATAAAGATACCAAATTAAAATAAAACAACAAATTAATAAACGAATACATTTATTTTTACAAATAATAACATAAATACAATTATTTAGATTACATATCATAGATGTAATAAATATCCATATTATGTACAGAATGTACACAATAAAAATAAAGTCATAGGAACATAAAATTAAATTATAAAATAATAAATATCAATATAATACAAATGGAGAACTAAGAACACTAAGTTTTAGACCAAATTTTTTTAGAAAAATTACCAAACCACGAAGTCTGCATACGTGAGTGTTGTAAATAGAGCCCTAAAGATCTTAACTGGGATCGCCAAGGAAAACTATGGTCTTTGTGTACGAAATTGTGTATATATGACATGTGTATATAGTTCTTGTTCAATTCCCTAAAGTTGTTATCGAGACTCTCCAATCAACCAACATTTTGAAACCTATTTCGCATAAGATAGCTTTATCAAATTCTAGTGGTCATAAAAATTTAATACTTCGTGATAAAATGGGGGGTTAGTCCTATGATTCCAATTAACCCTATCTCCCACATCTTCTTCATTTACCGCAACCTTCTTTATACCATTTGCCATCACATCCCCTACACTTTTCTCTGTCCTTCTATCACTTCTATAAATCAACATACATTTCTCTTAATAATCTGAGTGTTTCAGTCTCTTCCCTCCTTAATACGTGCCCGAGCTATCTTAATCTATTCTCCGACATCCCGTCTACTATCGAAACTACTCTTATACTACCTCTTGTATACCTTAAGTTATCCTCTCTAGTAACTTCACCCATCCACCTTAACATTCTCATCTCTGTTACACTCTTTCTTTGTTCTATCTTCCTATTTACTGCTCAACTTTGTATCCATACATCATTGCAGGTTTTACCACTGCCTTAAAAAATTGACCATTCAACCTAATAGGGATTCTTTTGTCACAAAAAACACCTGACGCTTATCTAAATAATAATTTGAAAACATAAAACGAAAAATATCTGCTTGGTAACCAAAGCAATAATCACAACTATGTTCTAGTAACTACGGATGGACGGACAGATACAATGGGAATGTTATATTAAGGAGTCTAAACTTACGATTAGAAACCTACAACTAATATATAAAAATAAAATATACTTCGAGTATGCGAAAATGTAATGAAGAGTAATGAAAATCCTTCTTTAACATAGGTATGTTTTTACAATACATACCTATATACTAATTTTATTATGAATAAATTGTTTTTATAATATAAAATTATTTAGGTATTCGTTTTAGAAAAACAAGTTTACGCAAAACTATTAAAATGGTATCACAATAAGTAACCTATATAGAATCGATAGAACACAATATTTTGGAGCATATAACAATAACGTAACATAACCTATGTTCATGGAACGTAGGAATACAAAACAATTTTTAATACCAAAATAGAATTATGTTTATCTAAACATAATTAAAATCAATATCTAATAAATAAAAATAATTGGTATTTAAATTCAAAATTGAAACTACCTAATTTTAAACCGAAAATATAAAATATCGATATGCAATGTCCAAACCGAAATTAGGATTTTTTATTGGTATGCAAAGACAAATGTGAAAGCAAATTTTTTTCGAAATCGGTATTTAAATCGAAATCGAAACCGAAAAAAGTATAAAATCGAAACCAAAACCAAAATATTTTCCCATCACATTTCATAATTATTTATTTTGTTTTTATCCACAAATTACTTCAATAAACTATAATTTTTATAAAATTGTCTATCATGAAATGGATACACATGTAACAATTTGATTAAGAGTCTCCAATATTCAGAAACATCTTATAAATACATATTTTCAAAAGCTACATGGTTTGTAATCAAGGGCGTAAGTAAGATAAAAAGGCGTTAAAAGATGTTTTTATTTGATAATTGATATGATACATATCAATAAAATAATATAATAATATATTGCTATAGAATTTTTATAAATTGATGATGAATCCTCTAACAAATTTGCAAAAGGTATTAAGTTATTGTGTACTCCAAAATTAGTAAGATCATGAAATCAGAGGCAAACATCTGATAAGGAAAAACGGAACCGCACACCCAAAAGCATGACAAAAAGCGTTTGGACGTTTAGTCTACTATCGACAACTATTTAGTCGCAATATATATTTATGTACAGTACCTACATTTATTTTTTAGGTGTTTTTATAATATTAATAAAAATAAAGCGGATTTTAACTACCAATTCAATATTTCTAAAACATTGGCTCAAGAAAATATTGATGAACCTTGTAATAAATATATACCGTCGTCGACTTCAACCGAGAATGATAAAATGTCAAATCACCATTTGTTTGATGGCAAATTTTACAAAATCATTTCAATTACCGACAACAAACTAACAGCTGGATGTCAATTATGCTTCAAGACGATACAGGGCCCAATCAATTCTACAGGCAATTTTTTGAGTCATATTAAGGTATGTCTCTATATAGTTAATATTTTATTACTCTTATTAAATATTAATACAGTTTGGCATACCTATTCTAAATAAATTTTTTTATAAATATCCATAGAAATCTCGTTAAAAATAGACCAGATATCTATTAATGGAGTACAATTTTAAACTAGGTAGGTACCCAATTAAATTTTTAAATTTAATTTCAATTTAACTTATTAGTTATTATAATTCCAAAATAATTCGTTGGTGAACTCTGGCTTTTGGGTCGTGTGAAAATAATGCACAAAATATCCAAAAACGTTACTTGGGTTTTTTATTTTTATACTAATCTTAAAATATCTTCGATTTTTAAAATTTTTCCACCCCTTTTATATTCTCTCTATGACGAGTCTAGAAAAAAAAAGTTTTAATTTAATATAGATATAGTATTTTATTTGAATATAGGACATTCTCCCACCGTTTTATTTTTACCTAGGACATTCTCCCCCCGAAAAATTTATTTTTATTTAATCAAATAAAAACAACAGTTATTATATTAGGTATATTATAATAAATATATATTATATAAAATTTAGGTATACCTACATATTTCTACTTTACCAGAGAATTCGATTTTTGGAATTTTTTTATTTTCGAGTTATGTAGTAAAATTGACTGGGTATATAAGTAAAACAGCATAAAATCATCCAACTTTAAATTGCTACAACTTCTAAATTTTAAGTCCGGCTGCCAAATTCTGATGGCACCATCGTTTTTAGTCCCAAAAAATACATAACCTCTTTATTTTCTTCTTTCTTTTTTTTAGTGATACAGAATTTTATAATAGTGTTAATTTATCAGAAAATTATGAAGTATCTGACTCCAATAACACAGTTTTTATTTTAAAAAACCGTTTTTATTTTGTCAGAAGCTGTAATTTAACTACTGTCCAAGTCTTATCTTTTTTAAACTCAAAAAAGAAAGAATTAAATGTTTTGGATTTATTCCCAATAGTGAAAAAAGTGTTCATTACATTTAATACTTCTATACCATCATCAGCACCTGTTGAAAGACTTTTTAGTGGGACTATTCAGGTATTAACGCTAAGATGTAATCGTCTTGATGACAAAACTTTTGAAATGCTTCTTTGTTGTAAATGTGAAATGCAACAAAAATAGATAGGTTTTCATTATTTTTGTTTTTATTTAAATTATATAATATATTTGTTTTTTTTTTAAATAAGTAACAATTTTAACAGTAACTTTTTATTTGTATTACCTATTATTATTATTATTATTTTTATTATTATTATTATTATTATATTGTTAGGTTTGTATTTAAATTTGTACTTAAATATAACATATTATTGTTAAACATTATGTTATACATATTGCTATTATTATTATAAAAATTACAATTTAATTTTAAATTTTAAATTAATTTAATTAATTTTTTAAATATCTTAGGTTAATATAATTTTACTTCATATTTAGAAATGTATGAATAAAATTGTTTTTGTTAACCTACACATTTGTTGTGTATATTAAATAGTTAAAAAAAGCAATTATTTTCTAATTTTCTTAAGTTAATATGTTTAATGTTTATATTATATTAACTATTTAAAACTAATAAAAACATTTTTAAACTAAAAAAAAATTATGATTTATATTAATTTTATACTTTGAGAATGATGTCACATTGTGAGTGGATCCAATTTATTTTGTGTTTTGCAATTGTAAGACTTGCTGACTTAAAGGGTACTTTCCGTACTCGTATATAGTGAATTTAATTTTAAATTTATTGCAAAACTAAATACATCATGCAATTGTTTGCTCTTCAATGCCCCTATTTTGATATGTCACACAATTTTCAAGAATTTCTTGGGTTGACATAACATTATTATTTGAAACTCACAAACAAAATGTATGTGATATATCAAAATAGGGGTTTTTAAAGACGGAAAATACATTAGTATATTAAATTTGACAATAAATTGGATATTCAAAGTCATAACTACCATAAATACATTAAAAGTCCCCTATTTAAAAAACACAAAATAGGTTATTGATATAACACTCACTAAAAACATGTCCATTCTTAAAGTTATTACTGGTCACTTTCAAATACTGTATAAAATATAAATATATGTTGTGTACTATATACAAAAATCTTATATTAATTTATAGGCAGTAGCTACCTACATTTTAATTAATTGTTTTATTATCTTTAAATTAGTAGGTAAGTTAGTAAGTAGGTACTTAATAACTATAAAAGTACTTATTATTTAATTATGTATAAATGGACTTCAAAACGATTTTATATACCTACCTACATCCTTATGTTAGTAACTTCATAAGAGGCCGCTACACACGTTAAAAAAATGGCGAAAAATACCTTCATGTACCTACTTCCAATAGTCGTAGGTTAACTATTTTGGTACCAAATTAATGGTGACAACTTAAACTATGATCGTACACCAGCTTTTTAAATCTTATTTAAAATTGTATTTCTACACAAATTTGAAAATAAGATTTTATTTTAATGTTTTTAATAGTTTATAGAACACGGTAGAATTAATTAATAGCATAACTCTGGCGTACAATAATAATTTATGTTCTCATCTTTCCATTGGTATAATCCATAATAATAATAATTATACAATGTGTACTATTGGAAGTGCGATAACTATATTTTTTTAAACAAATATCATAATTACACAACAATAAAACATGACACGAGTGTTTTAGATTAATTTTAAAATGTACTTAAATATTTTTAATTTGTTAAATTTTTATTTTTCCCAAAATTTCTTCAAAATTGCTTATACTGAATCCCTTAAAAAGCGGGTGTGTTGTGTCCCAGATTCATTATTTATGACAATGTTAATAAATCATATTGGCATTTAATAGTTATATAAAAGAACTATTCTACTAAAAAAGGACAGTTCGTTATAGTAAATTCATATAGATATTAAGTAATAAAAAGTATGTTGAATATCTAAATAAATTAACAATTATCTGTTTTTATCTAGATAAATTATCTATTATCTTTATCTGGATACATTTTACTTCAATCATCTTTATCTTTATTTAGATAAAAAAAGTATTTATCTGGGCTAAACACTGGACCGTACACACATATAGTATAATAATTAGTAGGTCTATTTACAGAACGAAATTATTTAAAAACGTAAGCACTGAACAGCTATTATATATTATTATTGTATATTGTATTATAAATATGTGTACAATATTTTTGATCCTTAAAATTGGTAACACTTCCCAAGAGGCAGTATAAAGACTTCAAGTTTATATGCTAACATCGCCTTTATCTTACTCTATGGTTTATAATATGCATTGGCAGAAATTGTGTTGAATCCTTGGTGGGGGGGAGACTATATAGGTACATAATAACCAAATAAAAATTATTTTTTCGCCTTTTGCTTTTCTCTTTTCCGAAGTCGCGAAGTTCGGGTATACACCATATTATAAGCTCTGTGTTAACCTATTGATCGCATGGAAGTAAACCGTTCCAACGTCCGTTTCTTATCGCTTCAGAGTTTTTCGTGCTGTCGTCTTATCTCCCAAAATCCCGAAATCAGAGTTTATGACCTTTTTCCAATGTTTTTCAATGCCGTGGAGGCCCGAATTTGGATTTCCCGGACCCCGGACTGAACGTTTCTTTGTCTACGAATCGTCTCTATACGACCGACGTTCGTTCCCAATATGTATAGGTATCTATATTATGAGTCGAAATACTGTACCGTCCGTTATCTGAATAGCTTAAATTACAAAAATTTCAATTGTCTCAACATCTTAATTAGATAGCTTAATGGTATAGGGAGTCAATTGTCTAACCAACTTTCGTTACGGGTCTATCGGTTCGAATTCCACTCTGCCTATCTGATTTTTTTTTTAGTTTTTTTTTTTTCTCGATCTCGGTGTCTATAGAAATAACAATATTTATCCTATGTACGTAATATATGAACGAAATCTTAAAAAATGTTCTTAACGTTGCAACTTTTATTATTAGATATTTATTATATTTTTTTCTGTTCGTTTAAACTGCCTACGTATAATATAGTGCCTATTATAATACTCTGTGGCAAGTTCGCATTTTTGTTCTCGAATATTCGTCGATTTTTATCTGAGAACAATAGTTTTATAAAATCAGAGCGATAAGTCCGACCGACTGATTCACAGATACCTTCACCATATTTTTTTTATATTGAATTTTAAATCGTCGGACTTTCGTTCGACCAAGACGTTCGTTCTGAATATGTGTATAGGTATATTATGAGTCAAAACACTGTACCGTCTGTTATCTGAATAGTTTAAATAGGTACAAAACATGTCGAGCATATATTATCATCCGAGTAAAGAGCTTAGTGGTATAGAGTATTGATTGTTAAACGTACTTTCGATACCGGTACACCGGTTCGAATTCCATTATGCCTATTTTATTTTTTTCGCCTTTTTTTTTTTCTATCTCGGCGTCCGTGAAGATAACGAATGATTATAATGTTTATCCAATATATGCGATATGTGAACAAAATCTTAATAAATTTTCTTATCATTGCAACTTTTATTATTAAGACACTATTTATCATTATAATTTTTTGCTGTTCGTTTAAACTAAGTATAATATTGTACCGAGTTGTACCTACCTGTTATAATACTCTGTGGCAAGTTCGTGTTTTTTTTTTCTCGTATGACATTTGTATATTTCTAACTGGGACAAGAGTTTTATAAAACACCGAGAACAGTAAGTCTGACCAACTGATTCACATATTAGGTACTTTAACTATATTTTTTTGTATCTCATAGTAATTAATTTAAAATCGTCGGACTTTCGTAGTATTTTTCACAATTGTAATTATATTTATATTAATACATTCTGGTGAACTTTTCTTGGGAGGACTTTTAAACATTTTCACATATATAAAAACTCGAGAATGATACGATGATCCTCGCTACGCTCAGAATCTAAAATACTTTTTTCCGTCGATTTATTTAAATTTAGGTAAATTAATGCACGAAAAACGTTATATTAAAATTTTTCAAGTCTTACAATCTCATTTTACCAACTATTTGGGCTTAAATACCTCAAAATTGATAATTTTGCAGAAAAAATTAAAATGACCATAAACAAAAATTGTGACATCGGATTTTTAAGATTTTTCGAATTTAGTTAGAGTAACGTATATTTAACGCTGTATAAAATTTTCAGAACTTAAAACCAAAAATTACTCCTTTTAGGACTTAAAAACCTCGAAAACTAAAAATGTCTATAAATAGCCCAAAATTTCAAAAAAATTTCAAAAAACTTAATCAACGTAGATATGTTACTAAATTAAATATTCGGTAAAAATTTCAAGGTTATAAAGTCATTATTTTCGAAATTACGACGAAAATAAAATTCTCGAATTTACAAAATCGTATTTTTCGTAATTTTTTGGTAGTTTTTGCTTACGCATTAAAAAACTATTATGAAAATCGAAAAATGACCTCTCAAAAGTACCAACTAGATGCAATTGGCTAGCGGAAACCGGGTATGAGTGTAAAGATCGGAGCACTCCTTCTGGTAGAAAAAGTGTTTACAAAAAAATAAAAAATAAAAAATAAAATAAAATAAAAGTAAACATCATTGTAAAACCATAAGCTTCTTCGCTACGCTCAGAATCTAAAATACTAACACGTTCTATACACACAGTAAACATGAATAAGTGCTTAATTCAATTACATTAAGAAATTCACACAACTATGCTTGTTGGTGTTCAAAATTTAGAATAACATACGATATAATATTATTTTAAATATTTTCAATTTTTATAATTTTTTTATTTTATAAAAAAAAAATCAAAAATAAAAGTAATAATTTTTTTTCTTTTAATTAGTGGAAAATGTGAAATAATCATCTATTTTTTCTACATTGTATGTTTTATGTCCAGTTTTGATGTTGTACGTTTAGACACATGGATTTCAAAAAAAGATTTTTAGAAAGGTGTCAAATCGATTACTGATATGGGTTTTTACGCAATACGCATCACATTCCGATAAATATTAATCAAATAAACCCCAAAAAAATAAAATTTCTTGATCATACATAGTTTTCTTTATCATTAAATAAATATGATTGTTCCTTAATAATTAATGATTTAGATATAAATTCTACCACGAACAAACGTAGAGATATCTTAAAGACTGAAGCTATTATAACAGCTCATTAGGAAATAATATATCATCAAAAACTAAAAATATTACACTCTGGACAACTACTGCGATTATTTTATTAATTCGTATTAAAGATAAAATAAACTAATAAGTAAAAAAACATCCATTAAACGTTAATTTAAAAAACACTATTTAAAATATAGGTATATTTTAACAAAAACGATAAAAGGTAGCTGGAAATGATTCTAAACTAAATTGGAAACTAATTAAAGATATACCAAACCATTCAAAAAATAAATTACGTATTCAGATTATTTATAGAAAATCTGGAGAAATATTACACGCTTCAGAAAAATCAAAAAAAAAATAGCTGATAATAGAACAAAACATGTATGACAGCATAAAATATACGAGATAAATGTCTCCTAATATAGAACGTTTAATAACGTTTAGTTGATTTAATTAATCAAAATTTAATAAAACAATAGTTTTATTTGATAAATTAAGATTTTTTAAAGACGATGCAAATAATTTCAGAATATTCATGACCTTGATTACATGGTATTACAGTAACAATGCTCAAATCAAATAAAAATCAAAGTATAAAAAAGTAGAAGAAGATTATACTTAAGATTATAGGTTACCACTGATGATTATGGGAAATATAAATAAAAAATTTTTGTATAGTACTAAAACAATATAATAATTTAATA
>JAIPRL010004689.1:0-36296 GCA_025469235.1 Pemphigus obesinymphae | reverse complement strand
ATATATAATTTTACCCAAACACACGATTTACATTCGATGTTATTGAAAGAACGATTTAAAGTTACCTTCTAATTGGAATATAGTACTCGCTACCTATAATATGTGCTTAAAAAAAAATAAAAATCAATAAATAATATTTCAGATCAAGACAAGAAATATTATAATATAATTTCTATAATATTAAGTAGCCAGTAGGTAGATAACTATAATCATGGTCCACGGAGCGTAGGTATATAAACATTTGTACACCACTGCAAGCAAAATAAAAACTGTAAAACAAAAATCAAGATTATCTATAAACATAAATTAAATCAAAATCTAATGAATAAAATAAAAACAAAAAAAAGATCGGTGTGAAAGTAAAAATTAAAACCACGTTATTTAAAATCAAAAATATAAAATACTGGTATTTGAAGTAAAACCGAAACCAAAATTTTTGAAACCCGTATTTTAAATCGAAATCAAAAATGCAAAATACCAGTATACATAGTTAAAACCGAAAACGAAATTTTTTGAAACTGGTATTTCAAATCCAAATCGAAATCGGAAAAAATGTAAAACCGGTAATCGAAATCGAAATCAAAACCGAAATATTTTTTACGGTTTCAAGCCCTGAACTCGACATTCAATATTATGGTGCGCCCATTTCGTCATTGAGAGTGTGATGTTGTCCAGACTATTTATAAAAATGACGATTATTATCTAAATAATTCAATGTTGTGCCTACTTCATTATTATCGCTGTTCCCGTCCCTATAAAGGAACGATATAGGGGAGAAAATATATTATTATATTTAATAGGTGTATATAGTCAGGCTGTTACATTACTTTGTCTACTAGCGCCATAAAATGTATTAAGTTATGATGATTTGTGTGAGTGTGTGTGTGGAAGGGGAATGGGTAATCATTGCGTTTTATAGGCACACAAAACGAATAACTTTGCGAGAACACGCGATCACAAAGTATTCACTAAATATTAACACTCATATACAGAGGTACGCATTGTTCTATGTTACATGAATCGTTTATCAATTCTCTATAATATGACTATTTTCCTGTATCCAACATAATTTGCTTTATAATATATATGGCCGCTCGGGACTTCCTCTTCCAGGCTTTCCCCTCCATTATAGTCGTTGTCGTCCGTCTATTGTTTCTTATGATATGTCCTGTCCACTTCTTTCTTCTCTGCCACGATCGTCGTCCACATCGATCTTTTTTCATTTATCCTCTGGTACACTACTTCATTAGTCACTCGTTCTGTCCAAGAAATTTTCAAGACCCTCCCCGCCAACACCATTTTTCAAAAGCCTCTATTTCTCTCCTGTCCACTTTCATTATTGTCCACGATTCAGCTCCATATAATACCACACTCCATATTATAAGAGTGTTACATTAATGTTTTTCTAATGTTTATATTTATTGAATTTGTAGTTAGAAGTTTTCTCTCTGTGGGAAAAAACATTTGTTTAGCTTGTGCTAATCAATGCACGTACTTTATGTCTGTGGCACTTTTCCCGTCACTTGTGACCCTGCTTCCGAGGTATGTATAACTAATAACTATTTACATTTTCCAGCTTCATACCAGATTAATGATTATAATATTATTCCAAAATAGGAACGTGAAATTCAAGTGTAGACACGGCGCCAATTTTTTACCACGCTAGTTTTTTTTTTTTTTTTTTAGGAAATCACTAGTTATTTAATGGAATATTTAAACCGAAATATCGGTTGATGAAAATTTCCAAAAGCCCATGCTAAAAACGTATTATTTTTATTTAAACTCATTGTTGCGGTAATATTGATCGTCTTTTTTTTCTCGAACGTTTACAATTCAAAGTGTCTATAATCGATACGAGAGCTAAATATTTGTTCTATATAAAATAAATATTAATAAAAAAATATACAGGCGTATTCTCTTATAAACGTTTTAACAGGCAGGTAACTCGGTTAATACTGATATTTTCTATAGGTATACTTGTAATTGCATTTTATTATTTATAAAAAGTCATGCATAGAAATATGTAGTGTTTATATGTGGTGTGTTAAAAAATGTATATATGGAATTATTGTTTATTATTTTTATACTACAAATTAACTAAAAAAAATATAGTTGGAAATTGAAAATTTAGCATGCTCATATAGTGGAATATTTCTAACTTAATTATGATCAAAAATTCATTAGATTTAAGGATCAAATATTAAAAATTAAATTATATAAAATTGTTAGCCAATTATCTGTGCAGAAATTACTGCAGTTATATTATCTATAATTCCAATATTATAAATTTATGAGTACGATATCGATAAACGTATTTTAGTCATTTTCAATAAGGGAAAAAACATTATTCTCATGAATATTGAATTAAAATATCAAACCGATTTCATTCTGCGTATTGCTACATTTGACGTTTAATATTTTCTAATGACATGAAGTTATTGACTTATTTATGTGTGTTCAGTCGCCCATCCTTAGGGTAGCTTGCTCCTAAAAGAATACCTCAATCGATTAATCGAATGAGGTGAGACTATTTAAACGTGTCTTAAACATATTTACTCATAAATCCTATTAAGCTTCACATTTCCTCAATAAATTTCTAATTATAATAATATCTGACATTATTAATATATTTACTTATACTAATATGTCTATATTATGTCAATATACCTAACCTAACCTCTTCTACTGAGTTTTGGTAAATCAATCAGTTAGTGATCTCGATTTCTTGTATTTACCTTAAGAATTAAATAAATAAGTAAACAAGTCTGTGCATTAAAATGCATATTTATCATATAAATTGTAAGACATTGAAGGCTTGTTGACTTGCGCTTACAGTTAGTAAGGAATTTCAACCTATAACTCTTTTAAATGATCTATATTGTATATATATTACTATTTTAGTTCGTTCTCACCTTAGGTATGGACTATGGTTCAATTATCTGTTATCCATCCATCTCAACCGATTCCATTTCATTTCAGATAAATTCTCACGTTTAACCTAGAGTTGCCACAAATGTCCCGGTTTAGCCGGGACACTACCGGTTTTGAGCATTAAGTTCTGGTTTCCCGAAAAAGCCTATCGGGACGACTAATTGTTCCGGAATCCAACTGCGATATTTAATATTAACCTTTTTCAATTTTAACTAGAAAAAAACATGTTTGAAAACCATATAATTGATAAAAATCTAAAATACATGTCTATTTTCACATAGGCATGGATGTTATACACACTCACTCCAAAATATACAGTTATTGTTTGGAATTATATGAAAACAATTTTAATAAATATTAAATTTGTAATGTATCGACAAAAATATTTTTTTCGAACAGTTTAAAATATTCGAAAATGTGTTTAATGAACAAAATGTCAAATGCAAGAACGATGATCATTGGTTATCACTTATTAAATTTTATACATTTTTATGAACTTAATACAAAAGTAATATAGATGGATGTTGAATTTTCTTTTACTTAGCCTGATTCAAATACAAAAGTAGGACATATATTCTCATTAATGAATATTAAGAGTACTATAGAATGGACGATTTGGAAGTTACTATGACATTTGACATATTTATAGTAGTTAGTAATAATAACAGAATAATAATCGACTTACTTTTGACAACCGTGTCAAATTTTTGAAACTTGTTTTTTTTTTAAAAGATAAAAATAAATAAAAGGTCAAAATATGAATAAAGAACTCTTAAAAAAATTTCCTGACCAAATATTTGATCGGATAATGGGATCACGTGTCTGATTAAATCAAATCTTTAGGTAGAAAAGATGTTAACAGAAATAATATTAACATTTTATATAGAGTAGGTAAATCAAGAAAAATTTGTTAAGTATTTGGATGGTGGAACTTTTACTGAAAATTATAGTATAATTTATTTTTTGTTCCAATTTTTTTCAAAATGAAATATAGTAACCCTAGTTTAGCCTCCTACACTGATTTAATATATTCCGTATACTTTCGTCGTGCAATAATACTGATGTCCACAAAATCCGTTAAATTATTCGCCCTCCCCCCATTTTCTCCAATAAATTATCTGCATTAAATTAATAACCGTATTATTTTCAGTTTTCATTATTTTTTTATAAATGTTGTTTAAAATGTATATATTGTATGTTTTGGACTTTAAAGTAAATAAATAAACAAATGTACCTAGCCTATGATCCATGTTGAAATATAAAAATGATAAAATATTCAAACTGCAAATTTGATTATTATTCAGTTTTTTTTTTTTTTTTAGATAATAATATTATACACAAATAAAATTAAGATAAAATAATGAAATCGATATATTTTACTCGATTCCGAACTGGTCACATTGTTTATTATTTTATAAGCTCTTAACCATATTATACCACGTACCTATACGGGATAAATCCGATGTTTCGTACAAACAATATTATTATAATAATAATAATAATAATAAAAACAATTTATGGAAATATCGAAAAAGCGTACACAGCAGATAAAACGACGGATCATAAATAAATATTTGTCACAACATTACAAAATTATAATAATATAGTCAGTGACGGATTAATTTTTTATTTTTATTTTTTACACCTACGTTGAATATATTTAACGTTTCGAAACCTTTTTCAAAATTAATTACATTTTAAAATAATTTTTTCCTCCATAGATTCTAATATTTTATAATATATAAATACCAATTTATGCATATTTAAGTTTTATAATTTTCCGGTAAGTCTATATTTTACTTGAGGGTCCGTATTTTTATACGAGGACGTATTAAGAATGATTGGTGTCACGACCAAACACGAGTTTAAACGCTTATAACAAGGGCCCTAATTTGAATTTTTCTCAAATTATCTCTCATTGTATGAGAAAAAAGTCCATATACGAAAATAATATGTATTCACTTGTGTAGAGATTACGTATAGGTAAATTTGTTGTAAATAAATTTACAAAAATTAGAAATAATCAATCTAATATTCCGTCCAGTGGCTGAAATTCGAGAAGGAATACTTGAAGATGCCATTCAAAGCCGTTTTTAATTGATAATTTTCATCCCTCTTCATTCATTTTGTATAAAAATAAATAACCACTTTGAAACACAGATATGTACTTTTAGAACTATAATATTATACACAATATAGTATAAAATTTGTGTAATTATTATACTAGCAATTTATATAATATTTTAAACACTGCAAGATGAGTAACTGTAAGCTGTAGGAATTACAAAGCACATATCAAACATTTATATAAATATAATTAATGATTACTAGTATATATATATATAAATAGTTATATTTAGACGACTTTGAAAAGCCTGGAAGACTGGAACTATTAAAGACAAAGCTATACTACTATATTATTGTTTCATCTAAAATTTTAATGACAATTTTTCAGTAAAATTGTATTATTATATGGCCTATATAGGAAATATTACTAATTACGATTATTTACAAATTTGTTATTCTACAGGTTTTTTTTTTCTTTCTTATGTAAACGTAATTTTAAATTTTAAAAAATAATATAAATCAGTTTTGATAATTGTATTATACTCAAAATTTAAATATTATACCTACTCTTATTGTAAATTTGTAGCAAATGCATGTTTATATTTTTTTTTCGTCATGGTGTTGTGAGAAAACATTTTGAATCTTATTATATAAATGTATTCAATATTAAAACATTTACATTTATTTAGAATATTTTGGTATCCCAGGTCAATTCTTTGACTTTTCACAGCTTATTCGTTTTCATTGCATTTTTTTCTTTTTATGACTTTCCGTTATTTAAAAATTGAGTATATAAATTTTAAGTGCATATACATAATTATATTTTTTTTAATTTCCTTCATTTAGAATATTTAATGACGAGTATTTAAGTTAAGGAAACTTTTTTAAACCTCTTAAATGTAAAATATTTATTAAAATGTTTTTTTTTAATGTTTTAATCACCACCTATAGGTGGTTATATTATATTATTATATCAGTTTTTTTATAAATAAAAATGTTCTGGGTTTGAAACTAATATCAAAATCTATACCGGTTTAAACTCTTGCAAATTCGAAATAAAAATTTAAACCATAGAAATCTTATACCTAATAATATTGTAAATATAATACAAAAACCAAAAAAAAAAAATTTTTTTTATTTAATAAAAAATAAAATTTAATTAAATTCGAAACCGAAAAAATTAGTAAATGATTTTTAAAATGAAAATATGACTGCATTTTATTGAGTTATTGAGATTCTTTTCAAATGATATTAATATAAAATCGGCATATTTTACTAGTATATAGAAATTAATGTGATCAAATTAAAAATAATATAATATATATATATATATATATCAATGTTGGGCTATTTATTGTAGATTTTTGAGATATTTATGTAATAATAGTAGTAATTTTAGGTTTTACGTCCTGAATTCAAAACTATCTGTGGTTTATTATCAATATTATTACTTAAACTGATAAAAGACAAAACTTTGTATTTCAAAATGTCAATTATAGCATAAAAATTATAAATTATCATTTTTAAATACGAGTACTTCATTTTATATAAAAATAAGCATTAGCCAATATGACTATGGGTCGGTCCCGTAATTCTCTTTAAAACCATCATTGAGTGAAGACTCTTACAGAATCGAAATCAATATTTAAACGGTGAAAACCCACTAACGGTATTTGTAAATAATAAACGAAAAATGAAATTGAAAATTAAAATCACGAAAACCCCAAAAAAAAACCAGTGAACAAATATGAAAACAAAGCCAAAGTACCTATTTATTTATTTTTGTTCAAACCCTGATAGTTTTGATTAAACTATTCATTGAGAATAAATGGCTTTTTAATACTGTAATTTTTATTTTTTTTTTATTGCGTTTTTTAAAATTTGAAATGTATTTTTCCAGGAATCAATGTAGGTACACAATAAATTTAATGTTTTCGGCATGTTAAAGTAATCGTTTAGATATTTTGTAAGCGTGTTGAATTCACAACGTTGTGGATTACAATTATTTCCTATATCGAACATGTTTATCGATTATAAGAACGATGGTGGATGATGGATATTATCGTCAATATTTCACATTCATCGAGTGCCTATAATATCATCGTATACACTGAACGTGTTCGAGCCGTAAACCTCACAGTGGTCAGTTGATAATTTTCAAGTTTCAAAAGTGATATTTTTTCACCCCCTTCCCCCACCCCCACCCTACGAAAAAAAATGCCCCAATAATTATATTATCGTACGCGTGTATTTTGACTGACAGTTTTAAAACGAAAATAACACAATATTCCCACGGAAAATCGGCTCCCCTTGAGATCCTTCACTGCAAACCACGTGCAGGAACATACCTAATGATGATAATAATAATAATAATAATAATAATAATAATAAAAACATTCGATTGATCGATCCGTCCGCAGAGCGAAGCCAACGTTCGCCCCGTCACCTGCCGAAAACGTTTCGAATGAGTCACCCGCGCCGCAACGTTATTTGTGTTGCATGACTCGGCGCCTTTCAACATAAACCTGCCCGACACGTTTGCCGCGTAGAGTACGTGCACACGCGTAAACTTCTAAAAATGAATCATCCGGTTAAAAAAGTTTTCCGTTTTATTTATTTATTTATATTTCGTTCTGTTTCACCTCTCTCGAAATTACGCGGTCGAAAGTTTTTCTTTTGTTCTCGCGCGGGCCGGAGAAAAATGAAAACGAAAAAATAGAAAAAAAAACAATAGGAAAACGAGCGTTAAATAATGTATTCATAAGTCGTTTTGTGTTCTTTTTTCAGCCCCATACCCGCTCGTCGATCCGCAGTACAGTCGTTTTAATTTCCCACCTCGTCTCCGGCACTGAAAATGACGTCTTCTATATAGGCGACGATACCGGATGATTCTTTTAACAGAAACGCTTTTTTTTTTTTTTTTTGAAATTATTATGTTTTTGAAGAAACATCAGTGTTCGATATGGAAAAAAAACCGACTCCGGACTCGATTCAAAAAAATCCTAGTCCTTTAATTCAAAAATTGTTTAACGAAAACTTGAACAACGGACGCTGCATTCCTTAATGAATAAAGTGTATAGGGAGTACGCCGTTACGTATGGAAAAAATTAGATGTAGTTCGTCTCCCTACGTACCCGTTCAATTCAATCACAAATACAAATTCTATATATAATACAATTTTAAATTTTATTCGTATCAGAACGTACAGAATGCATTTTGGTGCATATAAAACGTACCCAAATTGCATTTTTAGTATGAAAATGTTCTGACGAGTCTTAGATTCTGAGCGAGACGACTAGTTTTTTTATGCCTGTATACAATTTTCTCGGGTAAAAGGAGTCATATAGGAATTTTGAAATAAAAATGTAAAAATAATAAATTAAGAGGATGTCTGAAGATTTTCAACGGTAAAAACATGTTTACGCAAAACAAATGAAATGGCATTTTAAAATAATTTTAGTGTTAAAACACTTGTTATAAAATTGATAGAAAAGAACATTTTGGAGATAATCTCATCAGCATTTTTTCAAATATTATGTTTAAAAAAGTTACAGTATTTTAAAAATGGGGGAAATAGTATTTTGTACCTTGAATAACGAACTTCATATTTAGAAAATTGTAAAAGCCCAGTGAGGTTATCATTGAAATGTTATCATCTACAAATTTTATAATAAGTGTTATAACTTTAAAAATCCATTTAATTTGTTTTTCGTAAACGTAATTTTAAACAAATACAGCTGTGATTACACCACAATAAAAAACAGTACTGACACAAGACAATTTTTTAATTACTTTTTAATTATATCAAAATATTTTTTGATTGTTAGATTTTTATTTTTCTTAAAATATTAAAAAAAAAATTGTCTATACAGAATTAAGAATGGGATACGCGACGTCCTTGTAGGTTTTCATGGTTTCCGATTTTTTTTTTAAATTGCAAATAACTAATCGGTGTTTAAAAATGTTAACTAGGTATACAATAAAAACTATAATGTTTAAATAAGTAGAACTTTACCTACGATTTTCTACGAATTTCAGCTCAACACAATATATTTCCTGTTTTTGAGCATCACGTCCCACTGCCTTCACAAATTTTAAATGAGAGGTATTTTTTCCCGTTATTCAAGTTACTTTTTTTTATAATTTTTGAATTGTGAGGCCTTTTTTTTGCATATTTGTCACTTGAATAATAGCGAAAATTGTATGAATGATCTTTATTTTGCTTATATGTCGTTTTTGAAAGATTTTATTTTTATACCGTTTTTAAATTTTCAAAATATGGTCACTCTATGTTAACTGATATTAATAAACAATATAAACCGCCATAAAAATAATAAAAAATGGCGGTCCGATGTTCAATTATATTTATACATCAAATAATAATATGTGAACATCCAAATGTGAACTTAAAATTATAATATACATATTATAGGCTACTGTTAAACATTTTTTTTTTAGAAATACATGGTTTAAAATATACGAAATTTTCTATTTTTTTCTCCCCAAAACGTCGAAATTTCGTTATTCCAAAAATATTTGTGTAAACGGGAAAATCAACTGAAAAATCGAGCGGTTCCTGCTAAAATAGCATCACCCGGTATGTACAGACGTGTATAATAATATATACAGTGTTTCCGTGTGTCTGTACCTGACTGAGACTAATTTTTCAACCAAAGTGCCGGCCGTAACGTTGATTTATCAGCAGACGTGTTCGAAATGGCACCGTATGGAGGGTGTCGTACAGCAAGGAGCAAGTACGAAGGGTCGTGGAGAAAAATCGTCCCTATATTAAAACGCGTGTTTGTGGTTAATATACCACTCGGATAGTATATGTTATATATATATAACAACGAGGACCGCGTCTCATATATTAGTCTTTCGACTCCCTCAACATTCGGTATACTGGCATATTATATATAAATTGCCGACATCATTATATATATATATAAGTATTCACAAAAAAAGTCTTTATAAATATTGATTTGAATGCATTGTTTTCCCAAACTTATGGCAATATTCATTTTACAAAAAAAAGTTGCAAAATTACCACTCGAAAATACTAAATTTGAAAGTAGATCAAATTTACCAATGGAAAATAGGTATCTACGCAGTACACATGTATCAATTGGATCAAGTCTTCTGAGTTCTGGTTGGAAAGTTGTGTGCAAGAAAAATTAAAAAAAAAATAATGATCATAATTATTGTAAAATCATTAACTATTCCTTTATTAACTACTCAGCTCAGAATCTAAAATTAAATAAGTATTTAATCGAATTTTCACAAATTTTGTCAGGTGGTCTAGACACATATCGAATATCCAGTTCCGAGTTAAATTTATAACTTAACTAGGTAATTTGGTGTACTGTAAACTCATCAAGTTATCTCGTTAAAAGTCTGGGAGTAAATTAGTAATGAGTTAATTTTTGTTTGCAATGTGCGTTATTATAAATAAAAAATTAATTATTTATTATCATAATCTATAATAATACAAAAATTTATATTTTGATTAACTTGTATCCGGTTTTAACTTTTAACTTTATAACTAGTTAATTAATTTATTAACTTTTAATGCATAACTATTTATAAAAAATTCATATTTAACTTAACTTTAGCTACTTTAACAATTTACTAACTTTGATTATATTGTTAACTTTTCTCCACCCTTGATATATTATACTTATACATTGTCATTCATAGCATTCACATCTCTCCGAAAAAGAAGTGCATTCATGGACGCAATCCTTAAGAAAGAATTTTAATTCCACGAATACATTCCTATGAATTCATTCCTTTCATACATTAAATTATATAAGTATTAAGGACAGTGCACTTCTTTTTCACAAAAAAGTCAACACTGATACAAATTTGCAATACCAAACTACATTCTTATAATATAAATAATAATATTATATTTAACTATATTTTATTCTTAAATGAAACAAGGGCTATCTATTTATCAACAATTTTCGTAATTTGTATTAAATATTATTGAATGATTATATAATTAAAGATAAAAAACGGTCTCTAACTTAGTATTTTCAAATTGTTCAGGAACCCATTTTTAAATATTCCTAAAGAACAATTAATATTTATTTAGGATCTATTGATTATCCAATTGTGATTCAATCAATAATCTTGTGCATATTGGTTCATTTCATTTTAAAAATACATAAAAAAAACCATATATATATATATATATAATAATAATTGTGTATAAAAAATATACTATTTAAAAATCTGATTGTTTAAAAGGTTAATTTTGATTCTATGCTTTCGTAACTAATAATTTTAATAATACTGCAATTTACTCATTTTTAAAATTTTTTTTTAAGTTGTTTAAGTCTTAAACTGGATGGTTGGTGTATAGTTATATATGTAGGTACCTATATTACCCATTCAATCTGTACATTAGTTTGATAACACTAGTAGGTACCTAATTAATGTAATTTTATCAAATATTTTGTATTTTTTTTTGTCCTAGATTCCCTGCAAACATTTTTAAATCCACCTCTGGTACGTGTGTATAACATGTTTTACGGTGACATCATTTACGGTACGTAATAAAACTCGAATATATATCAAACGACAAAATCTTTCGAAGGGGGGAGGACAAACCATTCGATATAATGTTCTCGACTACACCGAATGCAACATCAATGCAGAGCTAAGTGATAAGCCAAAAAAAAACAAAAACTTTTATTAAAAAAAAAAAAAAAAAAAAAAAAAAACAATTGTGTCTTGAAAAATATATTTAAAATTAATATTTTGAAAACTCTGGTGAAAGTCTGCAACACCGTTACCAATGCACGGTTACGATTGAGGGGTAGTCGTGGGTATTGCGAGAGTACAGCTCGATTTAACAACAGAGAAATTGGTTTTAATTATTAATTTTTTATTCTCTTTTTCGTTCTGTTACCATCTGCCATCATTGAGTTTAATTTTTCGTATTTTTAATTTGACCGGTGGAAAATAATATATTTTGTGTACCGTCACAACTACCAACCCTACAACTATATTATACAACTACAACTGTTCGAATCGACTAATTTTTGTTCCTCTGAAATTAACAATTACTGTCGTATAAACAATCAATAAACAATAAGAAATGTTACTAAAGCCACACAAATATCACATAGCTCCGCACGATAATAATATAATGACAACAATTTGAATTTATCTCCAACAGTTTCATAATTAATTCAACAACATACTATTTAGGTATACTTTATGTATATTATACACGCATTAGCGAGAGAACAATATTCCATATAAACCAATTCATTAATATGAAATCGTCTCTGTGGACCATAATATTATAAGTTATAACTGAACGTTATTAGAAAAATTTTTTAAAAACATAGTTTCAGAGTTTTTTTTTGTGAAACAATATTATCTTTAATATAATTAAATATTAAAATAGTTTAAGAAACGGCAATAGTCGTAGAGTTATTATTTCAATAGATTTAACAGAATATTCAGAAAATTTTCTAATAACCCAAACTAAAATTCCCCATTAAAAAAAAGCCGTTTCCTTGCATTTGAAAAAAGTTCGTATGAACATATAGAACACGATTTTATAGTGACGGTAAGAAATCAAAGCAGGGATGTGCCCAAAGGGAGGGGTCAAATCCCTTTATAACCTGTTCTTTTCCTACTTTTTTAATGGATTTTCAATTAAAATTAAAGAATCTTACATCTATGACTCGGTATATGTATACGTCCCCTCGCCATTTGAAAGTACAGGACACACAAGACACAAATGAATAAAAGCATTGCATAACATAGTTTTTAAGGTAAATACTTCATTGTTATAAAAAAATAATATATGTACCTATGTATTGTATTTGAATGTAATGAGTAGGGCCCGAAATTATATGCACTAAAAATGTACAAAATGTGCATGCATTTATGCACTTATTATCATTTAAATATGCATTAAAAATAAGCAAAATATGCAAAGACGCAAAAAAAAAAAAATTCATATTAATTAAATTGAAACAAGTTGAAAAATAATTAAAAACTGTATTAAATAATGGATAATATATAAAAATCGAGGTAGAAATGTATTAAATTAATGAAATAATTGAACTGTACGACTTCTGTATAACTGTAATTGTATTCTGAGTATTCACTCATCCAAATAAAAATTTATTTTTGAATTAGTAAATTTTTACAATATTTTTTAAGTGTTATGTGGAGAGTTACAGTTAACTACTAAAGACATGGTTAAATTTTCAAAGAAAAACGCACGCCGGTTCTCAGCAAATAAATTCTTGAATTGAGAAAAACTTAATTTTTCAATAACATGTTTAAATTATATTTAAAGAAATTTAAAAATAATTGAAATGTGAATATATCTTTAGGTAAGTAATAAAATTAATTTATTTCTTCAATGTATGCATTATATTTTTGAAAAATGCTAAAATACGCAAAATAATTCAAAATGGTCCAAATATGTAAAAATATGCAAAATCAAATTTTGTACACCAACTAATTAAGCTAAAATTCAAATTTGTATCTTACCTTTCTAGCTACTTTCTTCTAATAAATACAAATATGCTAATGCATATGATTCCGGGCCCTAAAAATGAGCATTTAGAATAATATTCAATCATTATATATATATATATATCTAATGTTATTATCAGTTTTAAAATTTATTAACTTTTAAATTAAATTTAATTTAATAATATTTCATAATACCTAGTATGTAGCAAACTGATATTCAAAATATTTAATTCAACGTACAATCATTTAATATGAATAATATAAGCGTATAACTCGAAAAGTAAATGTAAATACCAGCTATTGAGTCTATGTCGGCTTATTGTGTAACGTTAATATTTTTTTTTCATAAATTGCTTTTTCCGAACGCATTACACGCTACTTATTCTATTCAAATTTCAAAGTATTGAGAACGAAATGAAAATTATAAAAATAAACCCATTTCTGTATGAATCGCTCGATCCAATTTTTATTTGTTAATCCAAAAATCAAATCAAAGAATATAACAAACCCTAAATATTCTATGTCTATACTCTAAAGGTCAAACATATTGTGTAGATATTGTTGAACATATGGATGGTCCGGGGCGGTAAAAGTTTTGTATTCGCAGAAAAACAAAAGTTTGCGTATAAATAATAAAACGGATAAGTTATTCACATATTGGTTCTTTTTATTTGTTATTGTACATATAAACAAAAGTCGTACTTGTAAACTCCATCGCATTATAACTTTGTATATTATGTGTGTCTTTTGATTTACATTTCTAAATATTATCATGAAACAAGCATGAAAAATTATTTCCTCGCAAAACTACATGAAATTAATTCAAATTCACGTACGTGATCACTTAATAAAAACGTTTACACGAGTGTACGGACTAAATATAAATGATTCATTGCAATAGAGCGTTTGACTGTTTACTGGGACTTTTACATACTTATATACTGACACGGTCGCCAAAAGTAAACCTAGTCATATGACCTAAAATATGTGGTACAAAAATTACAAGTCAACAAATCTTTTTTTTTTTTTAACCTATACAATCTCAGAACAGTTAAAACATTTTATTCTATACTACGTAATGTAG
Source organism: Pemphigus obesinymphae (assembly GCA_025469235.1). NCBI lineage: Eukaryota > Metazoa > Arthropoda > Insecta > Hemiptera > Aphididae > Pemphigus > Pemphigus obesinymphae. Next base: position 21,706 of record JAIPRL010004689.1, on the reverse strand, counting down.
TGAAGTATATTTTTAAAAAAATTTATAAAAAAAAAAGAGAAGATGTTCGAAACGCTTTTTTTTTATATTAAATTCAATCATATAAGAAATAGAATGTTCATAAAACGTCAAAGTCGATAAATATATGTCGTATCGAAACTCGTCTTTCGCGTATTACTTTAACGCGCATTTTCGTTAAATTGAAAAAGGATAAACCCTAATATAGCACATGTCAAATAAAACTTAGAACCAATTTCTTATGGTTGTATTAGTCTGCCGGTCTACCCGACCTTTATAAAGTGATGGGGTATGTGAGCCACTATATTAATGACGTGACAACGTGTCTATTTTATATTTTGAAGTCTGGACAGGATGAGAATTATTATTTTTGGAAAATTCTTTTTATGTTCTAAAAGTGGAAAATGACCTAAAATTTAATTTTGAGTATTGTCAAAATTACAAAAAACTCCCTCATTTATAATAATACAATAGCTTACATTAAAAATTGGACAAATTAATTAAAAGCATCGTCACACGAGTGATATAAACTGAAAAGCAGGACCGTCCAAATGGAGGTGCTTTTTATTTTTTATTTATCAACGTTTTTTAGGAACACTTCCCCCTCCATAGATATTTCTTCGGGACAATCCTGCTAAAGAGTCTATAGTATATATATATATCACAGATTTGTATAATAAACTAGATAGAAAACTGCTGTATAGTACCAGTGGTACGTCACCATTTCCAAATCCCTTGTCCTCGACGATAGCCTCTCGAACACCTTGAATACATCGGAACTCACATTTTGCTTCCAATTTAAACATAACATGTTCCATTGTGTGATACCTCAGTACGTAAACAACGGCTATTTTTCTGATAACGATTACTTTCTGACGTACAGTTTAAACACAACAATTACTCACGATGACTGATGGGTACCTACCACGGATCAATAACCGTAAAACCATTAACCTTTCCTAATATTATATACGGATCTCAGTGATCGAATATACCATCTTGTATGGATCCCCCCAATGCCTCAGGCAGTTTCACTTCTGTTATATTCTATGGTAGTACACGTGTATTTGATTGAAAAATCCAACCGTCATTTAAAACGGAGCCAATGTGCGTTATAATGTGTATATTATGAGTTTACGTCTTTACGAGATAACAATTATTATAGTTTAAGTAGTACAATTGATTTATAATGCGTAGAACAAGACAACATTTTTTACAAATAAAAAGTGGGTAATGTAGATACATAATACTAGTTAAAATGTCTTGTTTCGTTTATTCTATATAAATTGTACTTATTACAAAAAAAAAAAATATATTAATTATTATCTCTTTTTTTAGTGGAGTTAAGTAACTTCTAGAATTATATAAATAAAATATGAAAACCCAATTTCTACAAAATAATTTGTTTTATCTAATGAAATACGTATATTCGTATTTCAGAAACGATATTTCTATTTTCAGTGTTAAACACCGACTGAATCATTCGGTGCGTAAACTTTCTCTTTTATAGACGTCATCCATCGGTGAGTCATATACCGATTTATAGGTGACGCATCCGACCATTACAATATTTTATTAATTATTTAACTAACAATATTAATAAATTATTTTTTAGAGAATTAAAATCCCAATTTAACAAAATATTTTTATTCTTTGACATTTCTATTGCTTCTCCAATATTAAATTCTTGATTATTTGGGACTTATTTTATTAATTGTATTGTTTGCACATTTAGATTTTCTTTTAATTCGAACTTTGCTATTAGTGATTTGTTCGTTTTTTTCTATTACTTCTAATGTGTTCTTTAAGTCTAATTCCTATGTTTTTTCTAGTTTGTCCTACGTAACATTTTTCACAATCTTTGCATCGGAATTAGTAAATTTCTGATTTTTCTGTTTCGTTTATTTTGTCTTTAGTATTTCCTAATACACTCATTGAATTGTTATTTCTTAATGATTCTATATCAGTATCATATTTTTGTTAAAGATTTTGACTATTTTATTTGAAATATATGGTATGAATATATGGCTATTCTTTTTTTTATTTAAGATTTTGCGCGTAGCAAAGAATCTATTGATTTTCTAATGATATATATTTATATTTACATAGGATTTTTTGATTTTTCCATAAAATTCCTCAGGGAAGAAGAAAACGTTCATCTATACGGTGTATGTAGTCATACAATGTATACATACATACTTATACTATACATAACTATACCTAAAACTGCTTACTATACGATGTAAGATTATCAAGTTGAATTCTTGTGCTCTCGTTCGCCCGATTCTTGAGTAGGAGGTAGGTTGTGGCTGTCTGGAATCCCTATATTGCTTGTGATTCAAAGCAACTCGAAAGTGTCCGATGTAGATTCTTGCGATTTGTAAGTAATTTACTGCATATTCCTTATGAGCCTCGTGATTATGCCCCGGTTGCTTGTGTATTTTGCCACCCTTGGCTAAGCCATGGGTGGACACTTAGCCGATTTCATAAAATCAGTCACCATGCGTTTTCGGATGCGAGGTTATCATTGTTTATACCATAATAGACATTATCAATACTCTTCTATGCTACTTATCACTTATAGCTCAGAATAAAATGGTATGAACCTATTATTCTGTGGTATAAACACATTATAAACAATGATAAAATCGCACCCGAAAACATGGCTACTGATATGGCCACCGTCCTATGCTGCCCGTGTAAATTCTTATCAGTGACCATTCTGTTTATTTTATTCTGTGGCCAAACATAGACGTATTTGCGGGTATTACATTCCTAAATGGACTATTTAACAATGAAGTAGTTTTTTTTGGTCTTGCGCCATTGTTATGGTACATCAACATTCTACTCGAAAAACCATTCCTTTTAATGTTACTAAACATATTACTGTAAACCCATTAGACGTTTGATGCCTTCCACCAATGCAGATCCTTCCTTTTTCTTATAGGTTCACATTGTTTAACTTAATAAGTCGAGTAGATTTTTTTTTTATTTTAAATTATATTTTGTATATCTATTTTATTGAAGTGCGCATGCCCAACTTGCCCGTATACATTATAAATAAGTTAATTAGTTAATAAATTTTTTGTTAAAACTATATTTACCCGAAAAATCCTACTCGTTTCCTTCTGTCAAAAAAAAAAAAAAAATGGATTTAATACAATTGTATAAGTACATGGTTTTATAAAATAATGAAAATAAAAAAATACATTTTTTACAATACTATTTATACATTTAATGTTAAATTATTACGAATACAATATCATACCTAGGTTGCATACTTAACCTTAATTTTAGAAAACTATTGATATTAATTGCTTTCATTATTAAATGGTATTGTTAAGTTAAGTTAATATTCAATATATATCTAATGTAAAAATAATGTTTTAATGATCAATGAAAAATCCAAATTAATAATAATCTTTAATTATTTAAAACACTATTAAATTATAAAAAAAGTATAAATAGTTTAGCTGTAATATTAATTATCTATTATATAATTAATCCATTTTCCAGCAGCAACGGCTTTAAAATACGGTTGTACCGGATGCGGAAACGAATGTAAAGAACGGAAACGCTAGAGCAAACGGACGTGGATTTGTCGGAATATGTGATTGAAAATGATTTTGATTTATTTAAATTTAATGTAAACTATTTGAAACGTTAAAAGAAAAAAAAAACGATAGAAGAGCTACTAGAATAATGCCTTCGTAGTTTGAGCGGCGTTTGATGATTTCAAAAATATGTACCTAATATTTGAAATATCCACCAATGATATACACAATATACACAACTCCGTTATGAACAAATAGATGCTTATTATACCTAATGAAAGAGCTATTAGAAATCAGGTATAACAATCGATTAAGAATTAAAACTTAAATATTGCCGATTTATATTTACTTTTGTATAATTTATTGTAATATGCGATAATTTAAAAAAAAAATGCATTTTACAGTATTTTATTTTTGTATCAAATCGATTTCTACTATCGAAAACATTTTTTTTTCGGATTTTTATTGAGCTGTAGAATACTTGTTTATTAGTTTTTTGTACCCTATATCTATTGTAGATTATAGTTTTGTTTAAATGTTTAATGTATTTTATGCAATCAGTTAACTAAAATTAAAAAAAAAAAAATGTAAAACAAAATGTTTGTATGTTTGACAACGAAACTAGGATATACCATTTAAAAGAATATAAATGTTTGAAAACAATTTATTAAACATTTTTCATTTAATCATTTAGTTAATCATTTAATGATATTATAAATATTATTTTAAACTAGTAGCTCTATCGCATCACTCAGAATCTAAAAATATACATTACAAATAAGTACTTTACAAGATTGGTAAGTTAATATTTTAATTGTTTTTAAACTTTTTTACTCGAATAGTTAATTATTTTTAAAATTAACTAACTAACTATATTTAGTAGAATTTTTCATCGTATTAACTTGACTATTTTACAATTTATTTTCAAAATCATCCATTTTGACGAATTTACGTTAATATACATATTTTAATCAAAAATTTAAACATGATTATAATTAATTATTAACAGCGAGTAAAATATGAGCATATTTATAACACCACATTCGAATTATTTCAAAGATTCTAAATCTACGTTTTCTTACCAAAATTAAGTTATTTTATCAAAATAACAAAGACAAAAATGAATAAACTTTTATTTATCCGAGTTAAGTTCATATTTTTCTTCCATTTTCACTAGTTTAAATTAATTTTTGTAAACTATAAACTTACATAATTTAAAGCTTTTGGATTAATTTAAGAAATTAAGAATTACTGTTTTTGATTACAAACTCGAACGTATTAGACATCGGTAGTTATTTTAAAACGCATAGGTATATAAATAAATAAATAAATCGTAATCGTAACAAATCTTCCAACGTCATATTAATTGATAAAGATGGTATATAAGTAAATTTAGTAGTTTTTTCGACTCTTTTCTTTATTTATCGCGAAAATAAATGAAAATTTACATTACCACCAATAATTATATATTCGTATTTCGCACCCTCTGCAAACTTTGTCGGTACATTCAAATGTAATTTTACGGGAAAACGTTGAAAACTTAGTAACTATATACCAGCTGTGCTTTGCGCCCCACTCCAGTTGTTTATTTGATTTCCAACAGTGAGAAAATATTAAAAAATAGTAGTGCGACGAAATGAAAAATAAACAAAATTATAATATCATGTATATAATGGAGTACACAGTACGTTCGCTGTTTGCTATTTCATCATAACCTGCAATCGATAATATTACAATCGATGAAACTAATTGAAAATAAACCTTTAATTAACCTAGTTCATTTAAATTTTACACAGAATTCCTTTAAATTTAATTAAAATTTAAAATCGAAACGTCATTTATTATTGTAATATATATGGATGGAAATCGACACCCCTCGTAATATTGTATACAGACCGTGATGGTGTTCAAGTGATGGAGTGTGGGTAAGGGACTGCAGACGCTCTATATATAGGGATGGACATTTCTTACAGGATCAGCATTAAAATAATAAATATGAAAAATTATATATAAATATATAAAAAAAATTTATATCTCTCAAACATGTATTTTGTAATGTTTACTATTTTTTTTTTTTTTTTTCAAAATTCAAATTTATTGTCTACATAATAATATATTATAGTGTTAAATAAATGTCTGTGCTATATAGTCGGCATACATAAGACGATGTTATACCATTGATTTTTAGTAGTAAAAATGCCTATAAAACGTGTTAGGTAACGCAAAATAAACGAAAATACATTAAACAATTATTTTAGAGTTTAAAAAAAAACTATTATAAAGATATAAGATCAACTATAGGAAAATAACCTCATTGGAATTTTTCACAATACCAGTTACCTATCAAAAAAGTTACAGTGGTATACAAAATTTTAAAAAAAAAGTATGAACTGATAGGTATCGATAATTATAGTTCAGTATTTAGATAATTATCAAACTTGGATGAGATACATATTTATTGTAAAATAGGTGTTATACTATATAAAACTACATTAAAATTCCACTATTTAGTGTAAACATGTTTCTGAACAAATATCGTGATTACACACGAAAATAAAAATAAATAGTATCTACTAAACAGAAACGTTTATAAATTACTTAAGAAATATATATATATATAAATATACGACATGCCGACATCCGATAAATATACCTTTTTGAGTTATTCATATATATATACATATATTTTAACAAGACACACATTTGAACAGTATTAATTAAGTACGTTTGCACAGCTTTTCTCTCAGTTTTATTTTATATAATTACCACCAAAGGTACATGTGAATTTAATTGAGAACATGCATGAACATTCGAGTATAAGAGTGAAAAATCTGTGTGAAGAAACTGAGGATTCTAGTATTCAGATAGTACCACTAATAGCCCAAATTGAATATTACTACAGGTGAGAGAGACACATTTTTCTTCATTTTCTCGTCTATGACACAATAAATTATGTCGAAAAATCATAAGTATGCTCAAATTCCAACTGCATAAACAGTATATAAGATTTTACGACCCATTAAAATGTTTAATGACTTTTTGTGTGCTTATATCCGTGTATAAAAATTGATGAACAAAAAAAAAAAAAAAAAAAAAAATACAGTATATTTACTTAACTTATGAACTTGAATTTTCATTAACTTTAACTATTAACTTGTTCAACCTTGATAATAGTATCAAATGCACTATAAATATAATACAATATAAAATGAAATCAGTAGAAAATAAAAATCATTTATCGCTAGATTGAAATGACGAGCACTTAAAATTATACGGTTTTATTATTATTATAACATGTGTAATACAATACAGAATATTATTTATGAGAAAGATTAAAAAAAAAAAAAAACAGAGTTACTCGTTATATTAATAGTTGTCGCGTTTTATGAATCGGTGAAATACCGAGGAAAAAAAAGTCTTTTGAGTAGATATATATATCACTATATTACAAGGGTGTAATACGACGATTAGAGGATTAAAGGATTTGATTTCGAGAGGAGATAATAAAGAAAAAAGTAATAGAACGAAAAACGATGTGAAGTACTCGACGACTATATATCCACAGAAAACGATACTTTATTACTATTATCATTTATAATCGTATACATATATATATAGTGTTTTATTATATCAAAAGATTCGGACAACATGTACTATACAGTCCAATCGTTTGTGCACATGTAATCACTAACCCGCAGTATATGTATAATACATTGTATACTGTATTGCGGATGACACATCATACAAGTGTATAAATTCACATATAAAATAACAATTTCCAAAATTTTAATTTGATGTACTTCAATGACCCTAAAACAATAAATTTTGATCATTTTAGTCACAATATTCAAAAGTTTCCATGTTAAGGGTTAAAAAAATGCCACACGCGCACCTTTTAAATGGTTATCGTATGTAAGAAAACTCAAGCCAATTTTTTTTACATTTTGAGCGTAACGAGGGAGCTAGTGGTTTTACCAATGATGTTTATTTTAATTTGAAAATCAAATAATATATGACTATCTAGCAATATACGGTCCACAGAAAATGTTTGTACTACACGCGTATAGTATGTGGTTTACACATCCAAATACTGCATATATTAATTATTGCGTAATTCGCCAAAACTATATACATATATATATAATAAATATTTCAAATATATGTCTTTGGTCCAATAAAATCGTATCGTTGCAATATATTTTAATCATATTGTAAGTAAAACTAAAGAGAATATGTATAAATTGATACTATATATAAAACGTAGACTTTGAATAAGAGTTAATAACTGCCAATTTTGATTAATTATGTTCATCAATAAATAAAACAATTCTGTACAATATAATAGTTCTAACCATAGTATATATAGGTGCACGGTTGTAGATATAATGGTTGCGAAACGGCCTATTATGAAATTAAGCAAAAACAAAGCAAAACCTAATTGCTACTAGCGTTCTAGTGAAAAGTGATCAATATTTGAAATTGACATAGTGTACCAAGTGCAGTGGTAACTTTAGTGGAGGCCTAGGGTCCTCCAAAGTTCTAAAAAAATTCAAATTGCTTGTATAATATACATAGGTAATAAGTAAAAAAAAAAGGTCATCAAATTCATTTTTCCCTCCCTCCCCCTTAAAATGAAATGCTAGAGCCACCACTGACCAGGAGGGTAGTAAATTCTAGTTTTATAACGCCAAAATGTAAGTGTAAATTAGATTTTAATATTTTTGCCACAACCATACTACCGTGGTTCTAAGTATAATACAATGTTTTCTACTATTGAAATACAAATTTTCTATATTGAATACGATATGCCATCGGTATAATAATGTCTCCAAATAAAATGGTTCTATATGCGAAGAACTTTTTTATTCTTATAATATAGTTTTACGTGTAGAGCTATATTATTTCGAAGGAAAGTATAGGTAAAACAATTTTCATTTTCAATTAATTAAATACATGAAAAAAAATTTTAAAAAAAATTATAAATTAAAGAAAATCGAGATTAACTTGTTTGATAAAAATCACTCTTTTGAAAAATCAATAAATGCAGAACTCTTTTATTCTAAACCCGCGGTTGAAGTATAGACATCCAAAAGCCGTAAGCGTGGAAAAATGGGGGTCTATACATCAATACTCGATTTATAAGAACGCCCGATTCAGCCAATAGAATATAGGTACGGGAAGCAGTGGCGTTTTCTCTAGGTGTGCAAGTTTTGTGTTAACGTCTTACAAAATCTATGTGTAAAATAATTATTTTGATCATAATAAATATTATGCATTTTAAAAATAAAAAAACAATGTACGATTGTTTACATTATACATATATATAATATCATGTTAAATATTTTCTCAAAGGCTTCATGATATCTTTATACTAGTGATGAGCACTATCGAACAGTATTTGATGCCTAGTCATTATAAACTATCGAATAGTTATACATGACCGAATCCTGATTTTTCGACAAAAACTATCAAAGAGTTCTGTAATTTATCGAATAAATTGATGCAAATTATACTAATTATAATACCGAATAGTTCAATTAACTATCGAATAGTTTTTACTATCCAATAGTTCGGACCAACCGAATAATTCGATAAACTATCGAATAGTTTGATACAAATTATACCAATTATAATACCGAATAGTTCGGTAAACTATCGAATAGTTCGTACTATTCGAATAGTTTGGACCCACCGAATAGTTCGAACCAACCGAATAGTTCGGTAAACTATCGAATAATTTGATACAAATTATACCAATTATAATACCGAATAGTTCGGTAAACTATCGAATAGTTCGTATTATTCGAATAGTATGGATCTTATCGATTGATAGTTGAAGTAATCAATAGCCTTTAAGTATCTGTCGAACAGTTGGATAGTGACTATTCGATAGTGCCCATCATTACTTTATACCTATAATCGTATATGATCGTATTTCTATTCGGTACAGTGGCCATTACTTGGCCAAGGCGTTAACTTTTGAAACAACGACTTGCCCGCGGATACGACTATGCCGAGTGCCGTCGTATTGTTTTCAATTGTGTATATCGTAGCTACCTATTTATGACTTTATGCAGGTATGAGGTAGTGCATTGAACATACGAGTACAATGTTCACTTCTGTGGCAAACTATAGTTTATCACACAACTCGAAAGTATATTATACTGTATAATATGATATTCTAACATGATATAATATTTTATTTTACCCGTTATACCTATTATTGAATTCAGAACATGCAAAAACGTCGCACGTTTATACGTATTTTATGCATGCATATATTTTTTCTCGGATAAAACGAGATGGGGGGGGGGAAGGTACATTTCTATTATACGTTAACGTTCAATGTCCAAAATCAGGAAACGCCACGCTGAACTTGAAAGAACGACGGAGGACTTTTCGGCACGCATTACGATATGAACAGTGTGTGTGTGTGCTACACATCTGCAGATTATCATTTGGAAAATAAACGGATGTCGGAATAACCGCGGCCGTTATTACCTATGATACGCGCAGACAGTCGCGCGAAGAAGAATGCGTTTTACAGTGATAAACAGAAAGTTGGCTACACGCGGAAACTTATGTTACATAGGAAATCGCCGCTACCACGCGGAAATAATTCTGGGAGGCCATCTCCCCTTAGTCCCCTCTAAATACGTCACCGACTATTGCTGTATGGGTGGTGGGAAACTAGTCACTACTGTTATTGTGTACTGCGCACGACAAAAAGTCCGTTAGTGAAAATATAATAATAGTATAGGTATAATCCGTTCGCCGTACATCGTTAAAGGGTCGAAATCCGTGAAATTTCCAAAACGTTGGACTGCACAGTGCACGCGCACAGACTTTTACAATATTTATAATAGGCAGTAAGTACGACACGGGGAACTTTTTTTCTTTTTTTTCTTTTTTTTCTTTGGGTGGGGGGATGGAAGAGGGCAGATGTTTTTCGTACAGTGTACAATAGGAAGGCACGTGCAAAAGCGCGGACCGTACATTTATAAGCTTTTCGCGACCGCCTCCGATTATTATTATTATTATTATTCCTCTAGTCCTTTCGCCGACCCGATATATATTACTATATTATATTGTCTATTACTACCATATATATATATATATATATATATATTTTGAGGACACATTAGCATCACAATGAACTCCCGTCGTCATATATATATGTACAGTATATACGTAGTGATTACGAGATTTTTTTTTTTTTTACCAAACACGTGACCTGTACATCTGCCAGCAACAGCAGCAGTCTAATATAATATAATATGGCTTTGTCCTTTGTACATAATATTATATGCGATTTCGTTTTTCAGTTCAATAATTAGGGTGTGCGCAGGGCTTGCAGATTGTAGATATTTGCCAATAAAAAAAATATCTTCTATACAGCGCATATACGTATATATAATATAGGTACTCATGTGCGCGCCCGTTTTTATAGTCGGAAACTTTTTCATCGTATCTAAACGCACAGAGAGCACGCGTGCACCCGCACTCAATGAGTTTTTTGGACCATTTATATGGGTTGTGGCAAAAAAAAAAAAAAAATCCCCAAATTTCGGGAACCGATAAGAACAAAAACACCGTACAAAATGTATCTAGGGGATTGTGGTGCGATGTGAAGAAACTAACGTTTAAATACTTATATAACCCACTTATAAATGAAAATATTATTTTGGAAACTTGAACTACGTGTGATATTATAAGTTATAGTAATTAATATAATTACTTTTTTTTTTTTTTTTTTTTTATTTAATTAAGCTTTAGAAAGTTGAGAAGTAAAACTGAAAACGGTAACTTAATCATAATAAAATGTCAAAAATAACTATACAGTTTATTGTTATTTATTAATTCCATACACATTAAATAACTTTGAAAACTTAAATCACAAGATTAAACTTCGAAATATTAGATTTATCTAGATTAAACTTCCATTAAAATGTATAAGAACTTATTAAAAACATTTTTTTTGTTATAAGAATGAAGAACAAAGTTCACAAACAAAAATGGCTTCGTAATCTTGTTCCTCGACTCCAGCACAAAGACAATGGGTCCACATGTTACATAAAATGCACTGAATAAACCGATATTGAACACAATTCATATATTCAGGATGTCCCCGCTTTGCCTCAAAAGGTATACTTACCTACAGCCGTCGATTATATATTTATAAACTGATACTAAAAACGTATTATTATAATAAAATATTGTACAGAACTTGTGCAATACAAAATTAAAAACCATTTTGATATATAATAAATAAATAAATAAAAATACATTTCAAAACGGAAATGACAAATTATTATATAAACCAGTTGGTCATTTTGAAAAGTTTTTGTTTATAATTTATAAAATAATTAATATATGAAAACAAAAACTATTTCATGGTTGTATACGACCAAAGACATTATAAATTCAACTTTTAAAAGATAATAATCAACCTAAGTAGTAAATATAGAGATGTCTTCACAATACCACGATACCTCACTTTGCCCCATGTTCCCCTAGTAATATTAATTTTTACAATATTAAAGTAAACACAATACAGTTTTTTCAATGGGTTTTATGCATATCACTCAATATTTATGTTTGAAAGAATGCGCGTCCTGTAGAAATTAACCATATCGCAGTATCAGCTTACGATTATTTCTGATAATATGTGTTTACGGGCGGTCCCTAGACGAGTAGTAGCAGGTATAGAATAGGCCTGATAGTTTTCGAATTTCCATATTTTTTAATGAATATTTTAATATTTCAAATTCCACGCTATAGGTGTTCTGCAATACTTGATATATTGGCTATAAACGTGGGTTTTCACACCTTCAGCAAGACACGCTTGATAAAATATATATGTATTGATAACAGTATTTGGCAAGTTACATTTAAAATATAACCAAATTATGTTACTAGTTACAAATTAAGAATGTTACTAGATTACTATTTCGTTGCCTAAATACAAAAGTACTGCGTTGTATTAATTTCTTTTAGTTAAAAGCAAGTATAGTTACAACGATGTTACTTCCAACATTTTCAAATAGTGCCTGTAAGTGAAAATGAAAATAATAACGTAAAATGTCAAAATGATCGTATTTTTTTTTTTTCTAACTGTTTAATTGTAAGTCAAATTATTTTGAAAATATTGTCATAATATAATATAATGCATACTCCTACTTTTTATAAAATCGTATAATCGTTAAAACGTCTGCTTTTCCTATATATGCGCTATATCGACGGTTTTAAACGAAATGATTTGTAAAGATTTTCTTATTTTATTTATACGAAATGCATGAGAACATGACACGTTATTATACAAAGTTACTTATAATAATAACTAACGTAGTGTTACTACCAAAAAATAAATAACGAAGTTACCATAACGTTACCTACTCGAAAAAAACAATTACGTTAAAGTGACGAATAACTACCGTTATACGTTTCTACTCCAACATTGATTGGTATAACAATGAATGACTAATAACGATAATATAGAACACCGATCAGTTTTTTATAATCCGCTAAAAAAACACTATGTAATACTATGTCATATGTATGATTTGATCCCGCAAAATGAATTTTAAATTTAACTTATACCTACCGGGGGGGGGGGGGGGTTCTCGTATTGATCTCTAAAAATCTATAGGGTCTTTTCCCCCATCCTCTAATACTGTGGAGTACAGTAAAACTATTATAATCCTCGCACTATATAATGTGTATGCTTTGTATGCACACAATATACATCAGAGGACTACGTGTGTAAATATACTTGACAATATACTCGTCGCACGTATATATCACGCGTATACATTTAATCCATTAAGAGGCAACGCAGATCTATTTTCGCTGTACAGGCACACCCGTGAAAAACGGTTTCCAAACAAAGGAATATTGTTCTTATCGTGTCGCGAAAATTGCGGCGAGTGCAATATATAATAATATAATAACATATCTTGACCTATGCTCACAAAAAAGGTATCTTATATTATTATCTTACGTATGCAATACGTATGCATTATCATATTGTATATTTTAATCAAACCGATAATATAGGTTCGTAACAAAAAAATTGTTTAAAAGAACAATATAAATATCATATAATGATTAGTATAATAATAAGAAAAAACTGTTCAGACTCCAGAAATTGACCCGTCTCGTCTTTTTGCAGTCTAGCCTCTTAAAGAGAAAAGGATAGAGTAGATGGTATTAATATTTTTAATTTAAAATTATAATGATAATAGTTATCGGGGCTTATTGCGTTAAAAAAAAAAACGAATCTGAATGAAATTCGGGATACGCATATTATAATATTATTTACTAGTTTTTAAAACATGTCCGTTATTTTCGATAGTTGTATCCTTTGCTCATACGTCATACGCCTGATATTAAAGAGTTTATAGACTATAGGGTGACCATATTTTGAAACTTAAAAAAACGGGACAACAATAAAATTAATTAATATCGTAATCACTTTCTACGAAAATTTATATAATTCGATTTGAAAACAGTAAATAAGCAAAATAAAAATAGATTATTCGTCGATTTTCCACCAATTTTTTTTAGAAAAAAGTTTGATAATCGAAAAAAGGGACCAAAATAGGACCCCATCTCCAAAAGTGGAATAAAAAGCGTTCTGTTTATAGTTTGTTGGGACTATAGGATGCAATATTTAAAAACGGAACAATCCTGGAACAAACAGGACGGTATGGTCGCAGTATTATAGAAAAATAGGTAATTTTACAAAAGTTTAAGGGAAGAATAATATATTTGTTATTTTATTATTTTTTCTACATTTATAAAATATTTCGGTTAAAAAATGTAGTTTTTCTTTACACTTAAGAAATTTACTAGAAAAGTCTAAAAATTACTTCTTCAAAGTAACAACCAGAACCAATTTAATTAAAAAAATCTCTACGCAAATACTTCTGCTCGACTCCTTCTACATGAAAAGATGTATACAGACAAAAAAAAAAACACTTAATCTAACCAAAACACAATTCCTCTCTCCACTTAGAATTCAAAATAGCATAAATAACCAAAATATTAAATTTAGGTACCTAACAGTTTCATTATATTATACAACTTATTAGTTTGTAATAGAAAGTCAAAAAATAAAGAAACTAAAGTAGTAGTAGCTGAAACGACGCAATCGTTATAATAATATAAGCTTGTTGAATTTTACCGATGAAAAAGAAAATAATATAAAAACATTATTATAAAAAAAAAAATTAATAAAATAAAAAATAATGTAAAAACGTTTTTCTACTCTCCTGAAAAATTACATAAATAGCTTTTATGCTTTTTTTTTTACCTCTTTTCCGTCAAAAAATATATAAGTATACTAATGTGTAATATACCTATACGTGCATTATAACTCTAATCACAATATGCTGCAGGCATATCGTACAAAACGTTGTAAAGACTACAACTATAATGTGAAGTATATATTTTATAATCGGTCAAATTAAGCGTTTTTTTTTTCGACTACTTGTACGGAAAGATTAAAGAACACCATTTACAAAATTATTTAAAAGGTTTCCTTTTAGATTCTTATAAAAAAATAATTTTATTATATGCATACGTTATTAGCGTTTCAAATACTCCAGGGTAGGTACCTATATATAAGTACATATTATTCTTTAAAAGATCTCGAGTCGCTCACTTTATATAGGTAGGCATTTTATATATATTTATTTAGGTATATAGTATTTTTAGAATACTTAAATATTTATACGATGTCATAACGTATGTCAAAATGCTAGGCACCTATATATAACGTACACAAACGTCGCTATATATAAAAAGGTTTTAAACAATCTTTATTCCAAATATTAATTTTGTATTATTTTATTTCAACAACATTATACTTAAATAGTGAGTACCTATACGTATATTCTATACAAAATTACTCGCACCACTTTTAAGAAAATACGTTTATCTATACATATTGTATTTTATATTATATGCGAATGCTGCACTATGAAATATTAAAATCGCCATATAATACACGACGAATACGGTATATTTCAATTTTATATTCGTTGAATGTTTGTATTTGTTCAAAGTGACATATAAATATAGGAGTTAACTTGTAAGTGAAATTCGAAAACCTATAATATAATATAATCAATAACTCAAAAGGTGTATAATATATAATAAAATAATTACAATTTATTTATTTTAAAATTAAAATCAAAAATGAAATACAACTTGATACTTTATAGTACCTACTTATTACATATTGATTATTATTATTCATAGTTATTTTCCTTTTCGCACGTCATTGTTATCGCAATTTGCAACAGACAATTGGTACATACCTACACATTTCAATTTTCAAGTTTCCATTCCCAAAAATATACTATGTATCCATGTAGGTATATTTTATACAATTGGTGTGTAAAACTCGTTTACACCACCGAAAACAGTTGTTGCAGTCGTGTTATTGGTGACAAACAAAAATATAATGAAAATTATTTATTAAAGACAAACTACACACTACACAACACGTATTTATTGTATATAAATGCATTTTTTACTTTTGTATATTAGGTACTTAAAAATGTATCCATAAAAATTATCTAGATGAATTTATTTAGATGGGTAAAATTTTCATCTAAGATAATTATTCAGATAACTTATCGTTTATTTATCTAGATAAGTCCCAACACTGATTATATATATTAATTTGCTATCGAAAAGTTATTTACTACAAAACTACTGTTCGACTCCTTCTACCCGAAAATACAGACATTAAAAATTTTTTTATGTCTTTTAAATGCATCATTTTTACACATTTTTTGTTACACTCAGAATCTAAAAATAAAATACCTATCAGTAAATTAATTAAACTTTTTTGAATTTCTTTTTAGAGATTGAAATCCTATTGTTTCTAAAGGAAAATATAGAATATTAACTTTTTTTCAACTTAATAAAGTTAATATTTAATTTCATTTTAAATTTAAACTAAACTAGCTGAAATTATCTTTTGTTAAGTTTTAACTTTTGACCGAAGACTTTTGGGTTAATTTTAATCGATTTTGTTCATTAACTTGCCTA
The DNA here is from genome assembly GCA_025469235.1 of Pemphigus obesinymphae. Taxonomy (NCBI): domain Eukaryota; kingdom Metazoa; phylum Arthropoda; class Insecta; order Hemiptera; family Aphididae; genus Pemphigus; species Pemphigus obesinymphae. Next base: position 5,093 of record JAIPRL010004689.1, on the reverse strand, counting down.
TCTTTGCATGGCATATTTACCATTTGGGTACCATGCAGTATGAGTAGTAGTTTCTGTATAAACAGAAATAAATATTTAAGAATTTTATAATAATACCGTTTCACCTCGAATGAATTACGATATATTATTATGTATATTATTATAAACAGGATATAACAACCGATGATGTCATCGTCGTTAAATTTATTTACGTAATTTTTCCACCCCAAAACACCACAAACAGAATCATGTCTCCTCGTCAACAGACACGCCACTGTTATGTGATACCTTCCCCTCAGTCATGGGTATCCAACTATATATATAATAACAAAAAAAAAAAGAAAAAAAGAACTTATTTCTCATTAAATAATGAAAACATAATACTGAATAAAAAATGTATTCATTTTAAATAAGACATTTTATTATAGAAATTGCATTTTTTTTTTGCATATTGTAAAATATATATATACTAATACTTACCTGTATTATTATTGTAGATATAAAATTTCAATTGTGTATCAAAGTTGGTATCCAACCTTAAAATTTGATTTTACGTTGTTTTAAATATATTGTGCATTTTTATTTATCTTTTCAGGAAATTTTTACCGTTTATATTGTTGGTATTTTATATATCATTTTATTAAATTTGTCGTAAAATATACCTACAAAAAACACAGTACTGTATAGTGTTTTAATAAATTTTAAATCATAATGCGGGCGCAGAAATGTTGTAGGTACATTAAATATTGGACGAATAATTTAAAATATATGTTGGTTAAAGCTAATGAAAACGTGGTGATGCTAAACAGTTAAACGTCCGTTAAATTGCGCCCACGCGACTCGTTAATAAAAAAAAAAGCCTGAAATAAATATGACGATTTACCCAGATAACTTCCGAAATACTGTCATACCAGTCGCATATACATTACCAAGTGTGAATATAATAATATATTATGTTTTTTAACGGATTTCCTTCCCACCACCTTCTCACCGCAACGTTTCATCCACGGCTGCAAGTCTGAACAATAAATAGCGTCCACCATCGTTTTACAATCGTACGAATTCGCGACAAACGTCCAATAGAATGATAATAATATGTGTTATAGCATTGTAATCTATATATATTATAGCATTAATGTTGATATCGACGAAACCGATTATAATATTACTGAGCCCATGACAAAATAAAAAGGTATGTCATCAGCAACTTTTTGATACGCATAAAATGGCTGCCGTCTTACTCATTATCAGTACATCTATTATCAATTAACCATATACTTATTACAGAATAGAGTAAATATTAACAAACATAATAATATTAAGTAATAAAATTTATTATAAATAAATAAATTATTAGTTTATAAAATTTTGTTTTTTTCGTTTAATTTTTGTATGTGTGTCCATAATTTTCTTGTTGAGGTTATTTAATCTAATATAGATTCTAATATTCTAATACAATTTCAGATTGTTTGAATTATCTTATGATCATTTTTCGACCAACGAGAAGTGGAGCATGTCATACGCCATATTTGCGCAGAAAATCATCAAAATAAAATTTTTGCAGTCATATACCTCTTTATTTTGTCATGACTGTGCCGACAATTTACGATATTATCTCATATTCAATACACAATCCAGTAGAAATACGGATATAGGTAAAAAAAAAAAAAAAAATATCCGATAATATTAACGTATTAAAACCCAAATATCTATGTATGTGATACTCGAAAAAAAAATCGTCTTTTTCGTCACCCAACAGCTAAACGGGGTTCATTCTAGACTAATACTTCCTGTCACAAGCTCTCTAGGTCACTGTGGGATATCCTGAGTCGAAAACTATTAGGATTACAGAAATAGATATTTTAGAAAGTATTTTTTTTTTTTTACTTTAAATTTGGAATTTCACGAGTTCAATTGAATCTAAAAGTGGTGCCTTCACTATAGTTGTATACGTTTGTAAACACGAGAGGTGTCTCGGGCTGACAATCAAGTGTAGGTCCCTAAGCTCAACCGACACAGTGTTATTCTAATTGGACCGTAGTCTGAATTAATATTTCTATGTATAGGATTTCCAAGCGGATTTTCATTAAATTACACTGTTGCTGAGGGTAAACTGAGGACGGTTGAGCTATCTTCTCGCCCAAGATGACTGTATGACGTCGACTAATAATTAATTCACGGGCGAAACGTTTAGACATATCGTTGTCATAAGAGACGGGTCCATCGATAGAAACCTAGATTATATAAATTATTAATATTATTATTATTATTTATTATTTTACTAATAGTAATATTTTATTGGCCGTGATATTTATTATTGTTTTTGGCATTGAATAAAAATCGAAACGCCTTGCCCCCCCTCACCCCATTGTCGGAAATCAGGGGAAACTTGAGGGTCTTAGCTCTCCTAAAATTTTGACTTAACCCTTCAAAATTGGTTTGAAAAATTATTACATTTAAATGTATTTATATGAAATATTTTTGGGTAAGAACGTAAGAACATTTCTTTTGTAAAAAAAAAAAAAATGTCTGGTTTTCACAAACCCATACCTATTTTTGTTCTTATTTATCGATTTAGTCACGAGTTAAGATAATGTAGAGGAATAGACACGAGTGTTGATATAATTTTCCCAAAAATATATATAGTGGTGGTATGCGGGGTTTTTTTTTTTACTTTTTGATATGGTGGCGCTACCTAAATTCTGCGCTCATAATTATTATATATTTTTGATAGTAGGTAGCACACGTATAGTGTTCAGAAAGGAATATAGGTAGCACTAACATAACAAAAGTTAAAACACCCTCGCATACAGCCACTGTATTTTGAGGGAAATACACCGCACACCCACCTGCCATATCGTGTCTAGTCTTCTATATCTTAGTTCATAGATAGTTCATAGATAGTGATGTTTGAAATACTCCGGGGAAAATTAACATATCTATGGAAAAATCCTGTTTAAATTGCACCAGTCTGGCCAGTAATCGTTATGATAAATTGTACACGGAAATATCTGGTAATTTGTTATCTTATAATTAGTCACTCTTATTTTCAATGCTTCACTTGATGGCCAGTGGTTGATATAAACCCATTGCAATTATTTATTTGTTATTCTGTTATTTCCACTGCATTTGTACAAAAACTGTATAGGAGGTACTGCTGCATATACATCGTATAAAAGGTAAATTTTCTTCATGCTAAAGCAAAGTACTGGGAAAATCAAAAAATGGCCTTTTTAAAAATTCCAACTAGTACCAATTTACTTGAGTTGACATATAAACGATAAAACTCTTATTCGATTGCTTCTGACATTACAAGAATGCTGTATGGAAATATATTCTATCAGAGTATATAAAATGTCTTTTGTATATATATATACTAGAAAAACGTAGATTGTTGAACCATGGCACAAGGTGGCGAACAATCTAAGGAAGTTGTATCAATATACCTGTTCGTCGGAGAGTGACAGCACATTTCAAGTGAGCGTGGAAGTCAAAGACGAAATATTTGTAGAGTACAAAGTGTTGGCCATTACCCTATTTAAAAAATAATTAATCTTCACGACTCTGTACATACTGTGTCTTGAAATATTTATTTTTCCTAAATATAATGATTATTTTTCCAAACTAACGAAGAAATATTCTCATTTTAAGAGTTGTTCATGACCTTTATGCTAAAACTATTTCGTGACTCACACGAAATTTGGATGTACACGTACCCATTATTTTGTATTTATCACAAAGTTCGGGTCTAAAACTCGACGGCCGATAGAAGAATCAAAACACCATGTACGGGTTACCTCCCCATGTGCAATATTTTCAACAACGTTAATGTTTACCGACAGTTAACGCGATTAAAACCTACGCAAAGAACCGTACAGCGCAATAGTGACGACTATATACACAGTAACGGTCGTTGTATTTTTAATCCTATACATACCTCGGTATACTCGTATGTACCCATCGTGAACACTCTATGTACCCACGTCAGTTACCCGGGTGTGTAATTTGATCGAACGATAATAGCTAAGGGACTACTACATAATATACTATTATGTAAATATTTAATATTGCCTACATAAAAGTAGCTCCAACTATAAAAAATAACAGGGACGAGGATATAATTTTATTGTTTTATACGTTGAGGGAAAATTTAGAAGCTCTAAATTATATTTTACATTCTAAAAATCGTTACACCACAAAAAAATAAAATAAAATGAAATTCACTTATAATAATTTGAAAAGTAGTATATATATATATATATTGTTCGTACTCCGTATTGCATAATTTAAATAATGTGTATCAAGAGGACTGCAACTATATGGATCTTAGATAGAAATTTGGGCACACCGCATAGTAAACTGTACGAGTTTGATCACACGGATTTAAAATCTTGAAAACGGATTTTGATTGATTACCATGTTTACTATTTGGGATTAACCACGGCGATTATTGACATTACAAAAAATATGTGTTTCACAGTAAAAAAAATGAAAAACCGAGAAAATGGTTTTATCGTTCATCAACACAATAAAACAGCCATAAAAACGAATTTTAAAATTTGTCTCGGTTAAACAAAAGTAGACATATTAATAATTCAAACCCATTTTCAGAATTAAAATTCGTCACATTCAAGTTTCACAATTTTCTAAGGCGACATCGTGTTTTTTTTTTTATGTCGCTTTACATGACTTGAAAATAATCGTAGATAACATATTCTGACACGTGCTTGCGCGTACAAAAGTCACGGTTGTATATCGGGTTGGGCGATGCGGCAGTAGATATGATTCTACGGGATACCATGATTATTATTGAATAATTATCTAATATAACTAAACTATATTATATTACTTACGCCGGTGGATTACATCAAAAGGTGACGTATCACTTAGATCCCCGATCAACTAGATCTCTATGGTTATCTAGATGCCCACGAGTCAATTAGTACGCCTGCTGTCAACTAAATCCAATCCCCTTAGGTCATCTGGACAGTGGCGTCATTTGGGGGGTGGCAACTCATACATTTGCCCCAGTCTAAACTTTAACTCAATCTCAAGTCGGCAAATTTAAAAATTTTAACTGTCCAATATTTTTGTAATTGACGTTTTCGAAAATG